>JBCAUF010015755.1:0-10459 GCA_038406115.1 Haemulon aurolineatum | reverse complement strand
TACTGCTTGTCTGCTGCAATCCAAGTGTCCTGAAGGGGCAACATCCAGAGTTTACTTGAAACAACGTCATTTAGTATATTTGTAAAGCCTGTTAGTCACAGCCTCCAGGCTAACAACCGCAGCCTGGAGGATGAGTAGTTTTATGGACCTTTTATTTTCGGTTACCATAGACTCTGATTATATGGTTTTGCGGTCAGGATGAAAACCCCCGGAGCCTCCCGTGGCACTTTGAGGAATATGAAAAGTACACTGGACTGCGGGTAAGTTGGTAGTGACCGAATTTCGTTTTTGGGTGAACTATACTTTCACTGTGGCAGTTTCTCAACGCATACTGTGGAGACATCTTCTTCATCTCAACTAAAAATCAGATGAAGTGAAATAGGGTGACAACAGATTCAACAGTGGACACAGCAGGTAGCACTACTTATGACACTCAGGCTGTGAAATTTGGGGAAGAAATTAGTCACACTACTGTCTGCGGCATTTTAAAACTCATTATTATCATTAAGCTGTGCGGAATAATTTGGAATAATTTGTATTCATACATGTAAGAAGTAAATAAGTGCACAAATACCTTATTTGTAACCATAATAATATCAGTTTCAGCAAATAAAACCTAAACCTAAATAAAACCTGTCCTTAATTAGCCTAAATGATCCTAGTAATCCAACAAATAAATGAAGTCGCAGAGATTCACTATAGAACTCATTGCCGACGTGTCTGGACTGTCAGAACATCTGATCAAGTCACGAGATCTCAGCAGAGGGGGGCTGTCAGGATTTCAATGCTAAATCAAAAATCGGCAGAGATAACCTTACAATTTCAAACATCAAAATCAAAAGTAGTCTGTAACTCTCTCAGCGTTCTCGCTGGCACTCATCTCTGAAGAAAAGCAAAAAAAAAACACACTTCATGGTCGACAAAGTGCAGCCTGCGGCAGTATTTCACAACTCTTTAAATTAAACAATATTTCACCAAAAGAAAGAAAAGCAATGACCAGTGAGACTGGCTCAAATCAACCGCCTCAAAGGTTGGGAACCAAAAGTATAAAGTACAACTACCTCCACCCCGGCAAGATACAGCAGTTAAATGCTGCTCACACACTGATGCATTACAATTAACAACTGAATGTCAACTACATAAGTGAGTAGGGGTTGGTTGTCACAGTGCTTATTGCAGCCACACGAGAGGGCACTGTGACATGATGTTGATATTAAATTTAAGCCCTGACTTCCAGTTACTTTTGTTGAGCACACACAAAACATTGAGGTGATAGAGATATTTTATTATTTTTATGGGTCAGAGAAAATTTTGTTTTAATTTAATTTTATTTTATCATTAATTATTATTCTATTGAATTATTCTGAGTACTTCTTCCAATGCTGGTTCAGGGGTTGTCATGGAAGTGCCTTTGAACTCTAAACATTCTAAACATCATTCTTTTATGCTTGTACTAGTGACATCACTCTGGGATTCTAGAATCCTAAATACATCAGGAGCACATTCTCTACTCCTCCATATTCATAACTAGATTTCACTCGAGACACCACTGAGCTGCTGAAGACCAGTGCGTATCACAGACCTGGAGAGTGTGATATTAATACAAGATCCAGTTGTGGACGCAGTTCTTACCCAGACTTTTCAGACACACGTCAGAGACCTGTCAGAAAAATACGTAACTGATGGAATATCATCAGGTCAACACAGTGGCATGTTGACTCTTTTCTCAAGGCACTCCAGTTTCTCCCACACCAGCAAATGGACAAGAAATGTTGCCCTGTGTCGCTGTGGGTTTTTTCTCTGGCCATTCCAGTTTCTCCCACACTTTCAACTCGGACCATTAATGCTGCTGTTTGCAAGGCTGTACTGAAGGACCTTCAAAAGAGATTCGGCAGTAGGCGTCTGCTGGAGAGTATATCATCCATATCATGATAAGATCCAGTTGTGATCGCAGTTCTGGCCCAGACTCTTCAGACACATGTCAGTGACTTGTTTTTTTCTCTGGGCACTCCGGTTTCTCCCACACTTCCAACTTGGACCTTACTCTGTAATCTCAAGGACATTTAATCGGATGCAACTGGACTTGCAAAGAAAGCTGCCTCCCAAAGTTGTTGGAAGGATATGTTCTAGGGCTCAGCTTTTGTTTGAGGTATTCTGGGCGCTTTCTTTTTGATGCTACTTGTCCCATAATGCAGCACAATTTTGGGATGCAGCCTTTTAATGGAGCACATTATGGGACAAGCAGCATTAGACACTGTGGAGGAATTTTGCAGGTTTGCAGAAAAATCCTGCACGAGATGAGAATGCTGATCAAATGCCACGCTGTCCAGAGAGCGGAGACAAAGCCAGGGAGGTTCCGGGATGCAAAATGATGTTAAAAAAACAAGAAAGCAAAAATCCCCAAATTCAAGGTGAGGTGCTAACTATGATGGTGACTGAAACTAGAGACATGGAGAACAAAACAAAACAGCAACAATCACAATGACTCGACAGAGACTAAACTGAAAACAGGACTTAAATACAAAAACACAAACAAGATATCGAGACACAGGTAAGACACAAGCGGACAGGTGCAGGCAATCAAACAGGAGGGAAAACAGAAAAAGACAATAGGGTTGTGCTGATCGACAATTCGATCAGGTGTCGGCGATTGAAAGGACGATCAACGTGCGCACGGTGTGCAGCACCAGAACAGGTGAACGTAGTGGAGGATCAGACAGGACGCTCTGCTCTCATGCTCTGACTGGCGGTCAGACGGCACTGAGATCTTACAGTTTTTTCTTCTTCTTCGACTCTTCTATAGCCATACAAAGTGCAACCTAATATCTTAATTCCACTGAATGTGTGTGTGTTAAGCGGCTGGGCTGTGTCTCCGCTCCTGAGTCTCAACCAGATGTTTTGTTTCTGTGCATGACTTCCTGTCCCACATGATCTGCGATTTCCCCAAACTGGGGAGCTGGGTTGAAGCAGGGGCCCGACCACGCCTCCAGAGGGGTTTTGCCCTCGCTGCTGGTCTCTTGCACGGCCTCCAGAGGGGTGCTGGCCTCCTGGCCCATAGACTACCCATGCCTCAGCCTACACCACAACACATGATGCCACAGCCCACACCACAGCCCATGCTGCCACAGGCCCCTCGGAGGCAAAAACGCAACCCTTCTGGGGGCCAGTGGCGAAGTCGGAACCCCACTGGAAGCCAGCAGCGAAGGCGGACACACTGGGGAGGCCAGCAGCGAAAGTGGAACCCCTCAGGAGGCCGGCGGCAAAGCCGGAACTCACAGCCACACTCCACGCTGCCACAGCCCATGCTGCCTCAGCCAATCCTGCTTCAGCCCATGCTGCCTCAGCCCACGCCACCCCTCTGGAGGCCAAGCAGGAGGTCGGCACCCCTCTGGAGGCTCATGCTGCCACAATCCGTTCTGGAGGTCAGTGGTGAAGGCAGAACCCTGGGGTTCTGAGGCCAGCAGTGAAGGCAAAACCCTTCTGGAGACCAGCAGCCAGGGCGGGAGGCCAGCACCCCTCTGGAGGCCTATTCTGCCTCAGCCCATGCTGCCACAGCCCCCTCCACAGCCCATGCTGCCTCAGCTCACGCCACCCCTCCGGAGGCCGAGCAGGAGGCAGGCACACTCTGGAGGTGGCGCAGGAGATCGTAACCCCTCCAGAGTCCGAGCAAGAGGCCGGCACCCCTCTGGAGGCCCATGCTGCCACAAGTCCCTCTGGAGGTCGGTGATGAAGACGGAACCCTTCTGGAGGCCAGCAGTGACGTTGGAACCCCTCTAGAAGTTGGCGGCGAAAGCTGAGCCCCTCTGGAGACCAGCGGCGAAGGCGGAACCCACAGCCACACTCCACACTGCCGCAGCCCCTGCTGCCTCAGCCCATGCTGCCTCAGCCCACGCCACCCCTCAGGAGGCTGGCACCCCTCTGGAGGCCCATGCTGCCACAATCCCTTCTGGAGGTAGGTGGTGAAGGAAGAGCCCGTCTGGAGGCCAGCGGCGAAGGCGAAACCCCTCTGGAAGCCGGCGGCAAAGGCCTCAGGAGACCAGAGTGAGGACAGAACCCCTCTGGAGGTTGGCGGCGAAGGTGGACCACCTCCAGAGGCCAGCGGCGAAGGCGGAACCCCTCCGGAGACTGGCAGTGAGGGCGGAACCCACAGCCACACTCTACTCCAGAGCCCACGCTACCACCGCTCAGGCCTCAGCCCATGCTGACACAGCCCACGCTACAGCACACCTCCCGCGAGGTCCACCTTCGCCTTCAGAGGGGTTTCGCACCTCCGGAGGGGTTCTGTCCATGGACTCCCCGTGTCTCAGCCCACGCTTTCACAGACCATGATGCCACAGCCCATGCTGCCACAGCCCCTCTGGAGGTCAGCGGCGAAGGCGGAACCCCTCTGGAGGTTGGTGACAAAGGCGGAACCCACATCCACCCCACAGCCCATGCTGCCACGATCCAAGCTGCTACAGCCCAAGCTGCTGCCTCATGCTCGGACTCTGGAGGGATTCTGCCCTCGCTGCCAGCCTCCTGCACAGCCTCCAGAGGAATGCTGGCCTCCTGCTCAGCCTCTGGAGGGGTGAGGTGGGCTGAGGTAGCATGGGCTGTGGCAGCACTGGTTGTGGCGGCATGGGCTGTGGCAGCGTGGGCGGTTGATGTGGCTGTGGGTTCCGCCTTCGCCACCAACCTCCAGAGGGGCTCCGCCCTCGCTGCCAGCCTCCCGAGGGGGTCTGCCTTCATCGCCGGCTTTCAGAGGGGGTCCGCCTTTGCTGCTGGCCTCAAGAAGGGTTCCGCTTTCACCACCAGCCTCCAGAGACGGCTGGAGCAGCATGGGCCTCCCAAGGGGTGCCGGCCTTCTTATCAGCCTCTGGAGGGGTTCCGCCCTCACTCTCGGTCTCCTGCATGGCCTCCAGAGGGGTGCCAGCCTCCTGCTTGGCCTCTGGAGGGGTGGCATGGGCCGAGGCAGCATGGGCTGTGGCAGCGTGGAGTGTGGCTGTGGGTTACGTTTTCGCCGTCGGTCTCCAGAGGGGTTCCGCCTTCGCCGTTGACCTCCAGATGGGACTGTGGCATGGGCTGTGATCCCTATGGAGGCCATGCAGGGGAATGGCAGTGAGGGCAAAACCCATCTGGAAGCAATGGAGGAGGACGAAGGCAGATCCCCTTGGGAAGCTGGCGGTGAAGGTGGAGACCCTCTGGAAGGCAGCGGCGAAGGAAGAACCCCTCTGGAGGTGTGCTGTGGTGTGCTGTGGCAGCATGGGCTGAGCACGGGCTGTGGTGGCATGGGCTGTGGCGTGGCTGTGGGTTCCGCCAACCTCCAGAGGGGATTGTGGTAGCATGGGCCTTCCTTCTCGGTTTCTGGAGGGGTGGCGTGGGCTGAGGCAGCATGGGCTGTGGCACGATGGGTTGTGGCAGCATGGGCTGTGGGATCTTCCTACACCGCCAGCCTCCAGAGGGGTTCCGTCCTTGCTGCTGGCCTGCCAGGGGTGTCCGCCTTCGCCGCTGGCTTCCAGAAGGGTTCCGCCTTCACCGCTGGCCTCCAGAAGGGTTCTGCCTTCACCACCAACCACCAGAGAGGGCTGTGCTCAGCATTGCCTCCAGAGGGGTGCCGGCCTCCTGCTTGGCCTCTGGGGGGGTTCTGCTCATAGACTGCCTGTGCCTCAGCCCACGCCACAGCCCATGCTTCCAAGCCCACGGCCACATCCATGCCACAGCCCTCCAGAGGAGTTCCGCCTTTCGCCGCTGCCTACCAGAGGGTCTCCACATTCACGGCCGGCCTCCCAGGGGGAACCGCCCTCGCCTTCGTCCTCCTCCATGGCCTCCAGGTGGGTTTTGCCCTCACTGCCATTCTCCTGCATGGCCTCCATAGGGATGCCAGCCTCCTGTACGGCCTCCGAAGGCGTTCCACTCATAGATTGCCCGTGCCTTAGCCCACACCACAGCCCATGCCACAGCCCATGCTGCCACAGCCCCATCTGGAGGTCGACGGCGAAGGTGGAACCCACAGCCACACTCCACGCTGCCACAGCCCATGCTGCTTGAGCCCATTCCACCCCTCCAGAGACCAAGCAGGAGGCTCACCCCTCTGGAGGCCATGCAGGAGACCGAGAGCGAGGGCGGAACCCCTCCAGAGGCTGATAAGGTGGCCGGCACCCCTCTGGAGGCCCATGCTGCTACAGCCGTCTCTGTAGGCTGGCGTTGAAGGCGGAACCCTTCTGGAGGCCAGCAGCAAAGGCGGACCCCCTCGGGAGGCTGGCAGTGAGGGTGGAACCCCTCTGGAGGTTGGTGGCAAAGGCGGAACCCACAGCCACATCGACAACCCATGCTGCCACAGCCCCCACCACAGCCCATGCTACCTCAGCCCACGCCACCCCTCCAGAGGCTGAGCAGGAAGCCAGCATTACTCTGGAGGCTGTGCAGGAGGCTGGCAGCGAGGGCAGAATCCCTCCAGAGTCCGAGCAAGAGGCCGGCAGAGGGGTGGCGTGGGAAGAGGCAGCAGCTTTGGCTGTCGCAGCATGGGTCGTGGCAGCATTGCCTGTGGCGTGGATGTGGGTTCTGCCTTTGTTATCAACCTCCAGAGGGGCTCCGCCTTCGCCGCCAACCTCCAGAGGGGATTGTGGCCGCATGGGCCTCCAGAGGGGTTCCTGCTCGATCTCTGAAGGGGTGCCGTGGGCTGAGGCAGCATGGGCTGTGGCGGGGGCTGTGGCGCTACGGGTTGTGGCAGCACTGGCTGTGGGTTCTTCCTACACCGCCAGCCTCCAGAGGGGTTCTGTCGTTGCTGCTGGCTTCCAGAAGGGTTCTGCCTTCACCACCGACCACCAGAGAGGGCTGTGCTCAGCATCGCTTCCAGAGGGGTGCCGGCCTCTTGCTTGGCCTCTGGGGGGGTTCTGCCCTCCTGCTTGGGCTCTGGAGAGGTGGCGTGGGCTGAGGCAGCATGGGCTGTGTGGCAGCATGGGCTGTGGCAGTGTGGGCTGTGGCTGTGGATGTGGAGTAGAGTGTGGCTGTGGGTTCCGCCCTCGCTGCCAGTCTCCATAGGGGTTCTGCCTTCGCCACCGGCCTCCAGAGGGGCTTCACTCTACGCTGCTGGTCTCCAGAAGGGTTCCGCCTTCAGCGAGGGCAGAATCCCTCCAGAGTCCGAGCAAGAGGCCGGCAGAGGGGTGGCGTGGGCTGAGGCAGCAACTTTGGCTGTGGCAGCATGGGTCGTGGCAGCATGGCCTGTGGCGTGGATGTGGGTTCTGCCTTCGTTATCAACCTCCAGAGGGGCTCCGCCTTCGCCGCCAACCTCCAGAGGGGATTGTGCTCGCATGGGCCTCCAGAGGGGTCCCGGCTTCCTGCTTGATCTCTGAAGGGGTGCCGTGGGCTGAGGCAGCATGGGCTGTGGCGGGGGCTGTGGCGCTACGGGTTGTGGCAGCACTGGCTGTGGGTTCTTCCTACACCGCCAGCCTCCAGAGGGGTTCTGTCGTTGCTGCTGGCCTCCAGAAGGGTTCTGCCTTCACCACTGACCACCAGAGAGGACTGAGCTCAGCATCGCCTCCAGAGGGGTGCCGGCCTCCTGCTTGGCCTCTTCTGCCCTCGCTGCTGGTCTCCTGCACTGCCTCCAGAGGGGTTCTGACCCCCTGCTTGGGCTCTGGAGAGGTGGCGTGGGCTGAGGCATCATGAGCTGTGTGGCAGCATGGACTGCGGCAGTGTGGGCTGTGGCTGTGGGTTCCGCCTTCGCCGCCAACCTCCAGAGGGGTTCCGCCTTCACCCCCGACCTCCAGAGAGGGCTGTGGCATGGGCTGTGGCGTGGGCTGTGGAACCATGGGCTGTGGCATGGGCTGAGGCACAGGCAGTCTATGAGCAGAACCTCTCTGGAGCTCATGTAGGGCAAAGACAGAACCCCTCCGGAGGCCAAGCAGGAGCTCAGCACCCCTTTGAAGTCCGTGCCGTAGAACGGCAGTGAGGGCGAAACCCCTCTAGAAGCCATGGAGGAGGAGGAGGGCGGAGAGGGAAGAGACCCTCTGGAAGGCAGCGGCGAAGGCGGACACCCCTCTGTAAGTGTGGTGTGGCATGGCTGTGACAGCATGGGCTGTGGTGGTGTGAATGGGGCTGTGGGTTCCGCCTTCACCACCAACTGCCAGAAGGGTTTCGCCTTTCGCCTGCCTCCATGGGGATTTGCTTTTGCTACCACGCTGGAGGTTGGCGGCGAAGGTGGAACCCACAGCCACATCCATGCCACAACCCATAGTGCCATAGCCCCTGCCACAGCCCATGTTGTCTCAGCCCATGCCACCCCTCCAGAGGCCAAGCAGGAGGCTGGCACCCCTCTGGAGACCATGCAGGAGACCAGGAGCAAGGGCAGAACCCCTCCAGAGGCTGATAAGGAGGCCGGAACCCCTCTGGAGGCCTATGCTGCTACAGCAGTCTCTGGAGGCCAGCAGCGAGGGCAGAACCCCTGAGGAGGTTGGCGGTGAAGGCGGAACTCACTGCCATTCTCCTGCATGGCCTCCATAGGGGTGCCGGCCTCCTGAAGGCGTTCCTGTAGGCGTTCCGCTCATGGATTGCCCATGCCTTAGCCCATGCCACAGCCCATGTTGCCACAGCCCATGTTGCCACAGCCCCATCTGGAGGTCGACGGTGAAGGCGGAACCCACAGCCACACTCCACGCTGCCACAGCCCATGCTGCCTGAGCCCATTCCACCCCTCCAGAGGCCAAGCAGGAGACCGAGAGCGAGGGCGGAACCCCTCCAGTGGCTGATAAGGAGGCTGGCACCCCTCTGGAGGCCCATGCTGCTACAGCCGTCTCTGGAGGCCAGCAGCAAAGGCGGACCCCCTCGGAGGCTGGCAGGGAGGGTGGAACCCCTCTGGAGGTTAGTGGCAAAGGCGGAACCCACAGCCACATCGACAACCCGTGCTGCCACAGCCCCCACCACAGCCCATGCTGCCTCAGCCCACGCCACCCCTCCAGAGGCTGAGCAGGAGGCCAGCATTACTCTGGAGGCTGTGCAGGAGGCTGGCAGCGAGGGCAGAATCCCTCCAGAGTCCGAGGTGTGCTGTGGTGTGGCTGTGGCAGCATGGGCTGAGGCACGGGCTGTGGAAGCATGGGCTGTGGCGTGGGCTGAGGCACAGGCAGTCTATGAGCAGAACCCCCCCAGAGGCCAAGCAGGAGGCCGGCACCCCTCTGGAGGCGATGCTGAGCACAGCCCTCTCTGGTGGTCGGTGGGGAAGGCGTTATCATCCTCTGGAGAGGTTCCGCCCTCGCTCCTGGTTTTCTTCATGGGTAGAGACCCTCTGGAAGGCAGCGGCGAAGGTGGAACCCCTCTGGAGGTGTGCTGTGGCGTGGCTGTGGCAGCATGGGCTGAGGCACGGGCTGTGGTGGTATGGGCTGTGGCGTGGATGTGGCTGTGGGTTCCGCCTTCGCCGCCAACCTCCAGAAGGGTTCCACCTTCGCCGCCAACCTCCAGAGGAGATTGTGGCAGCATGGGCCTCCAGAGGGGATCGTGGGGGTTCCTGCTCGGCCTTTGGAGGGGTGCCGTGGCCTGTGGCAGCATGGGCTGTGGCAGGGGCTGTGGCACTACGACTTGTGGCAGCATGTGCTGTGGGATCTGCCTACACCGCCAGCCTCCAGAGGGGTTCCGTCCTTGCTGCTGGCCTCCCAGGGGTGTCCGCCTTCGCCCCTGGCTTCCAGAGTGGTTACGCCTTCACTGCTGGTCTCCAGAAGGGTTCCACCTTCACCACCGACCACCAGAGAGGGCTGTGCTCAGCAATGCCTCCAGAGGGGTGCCAGCCTCTTGCTTGACCTCTGGGGGGTTCTGCCCTCACTGCCAGTCTCCTGCACGGCCTCCAGAGGGGTTCTGACCTCCTGCTTGGGCTCTGGAGAGGTGGCGTGGGCTGAGGCAGCATGGGCTGTGTGGCAGCATGGGCTGTGGCAGTGTGGGCTGTGGCTGTGGGTTCCACCTTCGCCGCCAACCTCCAGAGGGGTTCCGCCTTCACCCCCCACCCCCACCCCCAGTCTATGAGCAGAACCCCTCCGGAGCTTGTGTAGGGCAAAGACAGAACCCCTCCGGAGGCCAAGCAGGAGCTAAGCACCCCCCTGGAGGCGATGCAGAGGCCATGGAGGCCTCTGGAGGCCATGGAGGAGGAAGAAGGCGAGGGAGGATCCCCTTGGGAGGCTTGGGAACCCCTCTGGAAGTGTGGTGTGGCATGACTGTGACAGCATGGGCTGAGGCACGGGCTGTGGTGCCGTGGATGTGGCTGTGCGCATTCGCCGCCAAACTCTCGAGGGGTTCCGCCTTCACCGCCAACCGCCAGAAGGGTTTCGCCTTTGCCACCAGCCTCCATGGGGATTTGCCTTTGCTGCCGGCCTCCCAAGGCTGCAGCATGGGCTGCTGAGGCATGGGCTGCGTTCCAAAAGCACGTCAAGTTGCCCTCGCTCACTTGCCCTCAGCCCTTGGTAATACGTCACACGGAGGGCACTTGGAGAGCGGAGGGGAA
>JBCAUF010014990.1:0-10529 GCA_038406115.1 Haemulon aurolineatum | reverse complement strand
GAGATCAGCTGATATGGCTGAGGCTGAGCTGAGCTTGACTTCCGTGGCCTGCCTGAACTAACGCTATGCTCAATTTTTGTTGTGTATGTAGTCTATTGTATATTCATGCTGATTCATTCTTTCAAGGATAAAGAAAGTCGTGGTAGGCTCCCATTAGTGCCTTCGGTGAAATGCATGAATGAACGTATTATTTAATGCCCGCTCCCTTGTTCATATGCGTGATCCGTCAACATCTGCAGGTATGCACTCCAGATCACCAACATGAAAATAAACAGACGCTCCATGTTGAAATGTCTACCCACATAAAATGTATGACCAATAACAGAAGGACGTTGCAGTCACATGACTTTTGTTTCCAATTTTTTGACCATTTGAGTTTAGCATTTGTGAACACAAACCATACCTACTGAAAAATTGCAACAATGTATCATCCTTGTGTTGGTTCGAATCAGAAAACGGACCTTTATACTGTAGATAGAGGGGCCTTCCACCACCGTTATTTCTTCGGTCCATCAATGTGTTATGAGTGGATGAATTATCAATGTTGTTACGGATGGCCTCCACCATCCTCATTGTGTAGACTGGTGACAAGATACAGTATGTTGCAGCCTGCCATGAGTGCTGCAACTCTGTGAGCTCCCTATACTATATGCCTAAAAATGTGTGTCTATCAATTAATAATAATTAATCTAATTTAATTTAATTACTCTCATCTAACTGGATGTCTATGTCATGGTTACACAAGTCAGCCATCAGCCTACATTTCAAAGTGGTGTTGAACTCAAGTGCATTAAAGGTGTTGTAATTTTTGGCTATTTCATGTATGTAGATGGGAAGGTCAAAAACAACATGATCTCAAGATAATTCACTCCAGTTCAAAAATCCAACTTCAGTAATGAACATGTAGTTAAATTAATACTTCTCTGATAGTTTCAATCAAAACTGAACATTTCTATTTTTCTTCTTTCAAAAGGGAGAATTTAGTGCAGAGTTGTTGTACTGGCTCACATTATATTGCACAAGTGTACCTAATGTAAAGGCTGATTGGTGTATATAATATTTCCTCTCCTACCCTCCATAACCCCTCTTGTTCTCCATACGCTTTTATATTGCTTATTATTGTCTATTGTGTACTTTGTTGACCCAATGTTGGTCATAATTTATAGGGTCCCTGTCAGTCTACGGCCCTTAGAATAACTTTTCCCCTCATATAGTACTCATTAGTCTGGGCACTGTATGAGGGGAAAAACATTTCCATACTGTATCATCTCATTAGATGATACAGTATGGAAATGTTTTCGTCCTTAGTATAAAGACAGATTGAAAATGTTGACAGAGCTGCTCAAACACTTCTGATTTTATGAAAACAATTAAAACAAACTGTATTACTTTCCCCATATATAATAGTTAATTTCTCCCCAGTAGTCCCCTTTAGTAAGTTTTGGATGTTGTTTATGATCTGCTCAAGATTTTCCCTTTTTTGTACACATACTGTATATGGATTGGAAATGATTCTGGTCTGTGATGATGTGAAATTGCATTCTTTTTAATTGAAAAATGTGAGATTTGATGCAACCCGCCTGCCAAATATGTGCATTTAAGTCCTCCACAAACTCAGGGAAAAAGGTGGATCCCTCTTGATATTTTATTTAGTACGATATAGGTCTCTAAATTAACATATTGTTTGGTGCACAGTTTAATGCTCAATAAAAAGTGGTAAGCAGTGAGATTGTTTTTACACATTTCAAGAGTACAAGTAATGAACAGCATCTTGTGAGCATAAGCACAACATATAACAATTATATACATTCAATCATAGATTAAAAAGAAAAAAAATCAAATACCTGTCATTCCCATTGAGACATCCTAGAGCCTAAATTGTTTTGTTCCACAAGGTCAGACATTGCCAACTCCATTGAAACACACACTTGTTAAATAACTGAATATATACTGTATATTGTAACAAAACAAACAAACAAAACAAAAAAAAAACACAAAGCAAAAACACTAATGAAGCATCAAGGTCTAATACATACATCAGTCTGGGATACAGTCCACTATATTGTTTGTTGCACTAGGTTCTGCAACTTTGAAAATCACAGAGTTATAATAGGCTCAGTGTTTTCTACCTCTGCATTCTCAATCAGTTTATTGGTATCAACCACATCAGGCTGGGATCGTTCACTGTCAAAGTAGAGGGGGTTGTCAAATGTAGGTAAGGGACGAGGAGACTTCTTGTAGAGGAAGAATGCAATGGCTATTAGCGTAGAAACTGCCATTATGGTCAGCACAACTATCAAACTCGTGTGGACACGGCTGCGAGGATCCTGACCTCCATGTGGCTCTGTACAAAATTCAGTAAACAGATGTTGAACAGATCAAACAAAATTTAACAATAAATATGTGATTGCACTGATTTTTGATTTACTGTCTGATATTTCTCTTAATTGTTTCATATAATGTTGCTTTACATGTAACCATTTTTTAAATACCATTAATTCCATTAAATAATTAATATACTGCACAGCTTAAGGAGATCTTAACTTACCAGCTTTACCAGGATCGATGGGCATCACTGTCGGGAAAAGAGAAGAAAATGCTTAGATAACTAATCTCTTTTCAGGAATACAAATGTTAATATACTAACTAGATTACCCCATTACTGATGAATGATATGCACTCTATGATCGTAATGTACATAGTGTAAGTGATGAGTCTGTGTTTTGTCATCAGAGTTGACTGAAAGTATATGATTTGATGATGACCATGCAAAAAGAGGAAGCGGTGAGAATTTTATCAGTTCCACCTCCACCCATATATAGGGGTCCCCCTGGAGTTCCCCTGGAGGTAAGACTCTAATTCTGGTGTGATATGGACGTGGGGTGTATTGAAACAACAATTACTAATACAAACCTTTGTCGCATAGCCCACCTCTGATCACTCCCCGCAATACAAAAGAATTCGCTTTTAGCCAATGCTCGCAACAGGCTTACAATGGTAGTGCTAAGGGCATAGCGTTGCCCATGCAAAGAAATCGCTATTTTTAGACCATTAAGAAGGCTCAAGTAGCTCCACACTTCATCATTAAAATACAGAGGGCCCTGACATTTAAAACGTGGCACTGAGAACTGGGAACACTGAAAGTGCACTTGAAGTTTATTAAAAAAAAGACTGTTTATGTATACAGTTCCTTGATGTATTCTTCTGGTCACCTCCATCTTGAAACTAAGTCACGATAAGGCGACTGACGAGCATGGATGAATAGGTAGGATAGGGGAACAGACTGCAAAATTAATTCCTCATATTCTGCCATCTTTGCTTGTTGTTGCATGGGCAATGCTATGCTCTTAGCACTACCATTGTAAGCCTATCGGGAGCATCGGCTAAAAGCAGGTTCCCCTTTAACCTGGCACTTCCCAGTATACCCACAGAATTCCAGTAATTCCTTTCAGTAATCCTTTCAACAAAATAACCTGCAAAATAGCTGAAATACAGAGGACAATCTGAGGCTGGATGTCAGGTTTCAGGTGATGATGGAGGATGATCCTTATCATATCATTGTTTCCGAACAAGACTTGTAATAATGGAAACAGTACAATCATAAAGTTGTAGGATTTTGGTATGTTTAGCATGATCATGAAAAGTTTTAACTTTACATTAATGTGGCCATTACATGGGGGTCTTGTACGATTGGGCACAAATTCATAGTAAAGGCTAACAAACAAACTAAAACTAAAAGCCAACACAGTGCTAAAAGACCCTGCTTTTAAACTACATGAATATGATCGTCTTACCCTTGGGTGTTTCACAAATGTATGCTCTGTCGTGCCATCTGCGACCTGACTTCCAAGTCCCATCTGAGGTGCTCACCTCACCATAGTCATTCTCATGCTCATCTTGAGCCCAGTTGGTGTAATCCATGACTGTTTTATCCAACCATTTCCATGTCCCTAGGGCCAAACAAAGCTCTGTGTGTTACTGTTTTCACTGATATTTTGCCAAATAATTGTTCAATATTGTTATGTAGCTTCAGTTTACACTGCTGTGGTTATGCAGTCAAGAAGCAAGCAGAGGAACACAAAATAAGAGAGGTCAATGTCTGTTAAACACACAAAAAATTAATGGTGAACTTGAGCTAACAGTGTTAGTAGTTTATGTAATAGAAGTATCTGTTTTTGGTTTGGTTCACCCTCAAGAGCAGGGAGCCCCAACAAACACAGCTTGGTTTCAGTGTGGTCCAAAATCATCTTTGTAAATGTTTTATGAGGCAAGAAATGTGTGTAAACATATCTTTTTTCTCTAAAGAAAACTCCACAGGGTTTTCTTTGAAAATGCCTTTTCATACCTGAATGAGTTTTATACAGGCCAATCCAGAAAGAGGAGTGGCTATCCTGAAATATTTCCAAGTTGCTTTTAATGAACTGTTGCTCATCAGGATCTTCAATGCTGGCCAAGATTCCACCTTCACAACAAAAATCAATCCATTTGTAACAATTACGAAACACATTAATAGATGTCCAATTTTCTCTTAAAGGAGTGTGTCTTACCATGCCTTACACAGCTACTGGCTGCATCTGCCCATTCAATTTCATCTGTGATAAACAAATAACAGTGACTCTTAAATGGCATCCAGGTGTAACTCTGATGGTACTCCTCGTTCGTCGCATCCGGACAAACTCCTGGGAAGTTAGTTGACTCTGTTGGTGGCGTATCTGTGAAAGACAGAGACGGGGATCATAAAACAAATGTACAAAATGTCTCACTGTGACATTCAATACAGTGAACTTAAAACCTTCATGTACTCCTGATGTGCTCCTGATCATTGCAATAACTGGTAATAACTAAGGCTATAGCATTGTATTTGCGTGAACTGGCTATTTTCACAGTCACTGTTCATCAGTTTCTTAAATGGAAGACTGTTGAAGTCACAAACTTAAATCAAGGTGGGAACTGAGTAACAAAAGCTCTTTTTGCACTGATAGAATTGTGAGTGATGTCCACTGAATTCAATTAAACTACTGATAGAGGAATATAGTGTCCTGTTCAATGAAAATCATGTGTTTCCCAATTAGATAATTTTATATTATTTATTATTATAGATAGTTTAAGCATTTAAAAGGCAGTTATATTAACTAAAACCTATGTTGTTACAAAGCTGAAACTAATGCTGTTTTTTCTTCTTGGAAATACAGCTTACATCTTTTTACAGAACAACTACACCTGTTGAGACATGGCTTCTAGACATCAGTGTCAGCATGGAGTAAGGTGCTGCTTAACAGAACAAAGTGCAACAGCGCAGAAACGCTAAACTTACGCTAAAAGGTTTGAGGTAATTTTGAGATGGTGACTTCATTTGCATTGCCGATCGTACCTGTAGTGTGCATGCAAACACTGTTCATAGTCTGATTGCAAAAAGCAGTCTTCCATTTTCCATCCACATCCAAGTACACACATGGTTGGTCCCTGCTTGGTTCACCTTCACCCCAGTTGGCAAAGTTCAGGTGCCAGCCATCCATGTACTTAAAATAACCGCCAGTCTGGAAGCAAGAATGGATCAAATGCATTCATATTGAGAATTCACCTTTTAATTCCTCCTGTTACTTAATATTCAACATTTTAAATTGCTTTTCAGAATGTATTACTTTGCCAAATAGATTCAAACAGAGTCATATGGAATTTGATAATATCTGACTGAAGATATCAATCATGGAACTCGTAACTACTAGCCCACAGGAGGTTTTGTGTTACAGTACAGTAATATTAAAGGGTTGAAGCCATGTACCTTCTGTTTGTTCAGTCCAATCCAAACAGGAGCTTTGAGAGTCATAGTCAGCAGCTCCACATAGGCCTGTACCCACTCAGTTCGCAGACTTGCAAGGTTGGTTTTTTCATCTTCACAGCTTTTCTTGGCATCCTCCCAAGTCAAATTTCTAGTCACAACCTTGATACTATCATTTCCCAGAGGTACATAGACACTAGAAATGGTTGGATCTGGTGGAGATGGGCGACTTGGGTCTGTTGAGAGGAGAGGGTTTTTTTATTCTTCTTACAGATCATCACTTCCGCAGGAATAAAGTAATGTCAATACTGTATGTTAATTTTCTAGAATGTAGTCCATCATTTACAAATTCTGTCTTTATATTACTGCTAACTATTTTCCAGACAGTATCTTATAGAAAAGAACTTACCAAGATCTCGGTGACAGACATAGCCATTGGTGTCATTGCAGGATTTAATTAACCATTTACCGATGCCAATTTTAGAACTGCTGCTCATCGCTACACAGTCTTCCTAATGAGGGACATTGAGAGTAGTGAGGATTTCAAAATCTTTTCACTGTGACATCACAGTTTAAAGCTACACTTTGTGCACGTCATGACAGACTCTGAAAAGGAGAAATATTTTACTTTGGTATCAATCTTAGAAATGTTACCTCATTCCATCTTTTATAAAAGCTCCCTGGATGATGTCGATTTTTCTACAGAGCAGAACAAGATTTTTTAATCAAAATAAAAATGTCAAACATTGTTATTTGTATAGTAACTAAACAGCGAGCGAAGAAGTAGATCATTATTCACTGCTGTGTATGTGTGTGTGTATGTGTACATATGTGTGTGTATACTGTATATATTTAGAGAGAGAGAGAGAGATTGTGTGTATTGTGTGTACTTACAGAATAGCCCCAGTTGGTGTATCGCCTTGTTTTTCCATCAGTCCAGAAAAATCCATGTTGGTTTAAGCTATGTAAACCAATCCAAAGGTCTGTAGATACTCCTTCAGCCATTTTAGTGATCAAAAATGCTGAAAATTCAAAGACATAAAGTGAATTTCATCTTTTTAACCATGGCAACAGAATATTTATAGGTTTAACTTGAAGTACACAAAGTGTGCAAATTCATTAATCATTTCACAAAATTAAGTTGCATTTGAAAAACTTCAAGTCAAGTCAAGAATGATCTGTATATCAACCTACACACCATTAGTATAATTGTGATCACAAAAAAAAAAAAAGTGGAACAAACCTTGCACACGCCTTGTTGGAATTGAGACCAAACTGCCTGATATGCTTTGGCAGTAGCTTCTTGCATTTTCCCAGGTTTTCGCCTGGTTAGTAATGATTTTGTAGCACTAAAGAAAAGACATAAAATGGTGATGAAAATTTGATGACATCTGATCTGATCTTTAAAAAAAATGTCTGTGTGCTTAGTTCTCTACCAAATTCCATCTGAACTAACTGTCACCGCTATCAATTTAACAAGAATGTATTTATATTGAGAGATTAGAGTAACTGAGTAAATGTGTGTAGGATTTCATGTGCAGCCCAGTAGCTTTAAACCATGTTTTGTTTTTTACATCATGCCATTTATGCATGTAGGGTTAGCAAATTCATCTGTGGCATGCCTTCTATTTTCTGTATAGCTGAAATGCCTGCGTAAATTAGATCATGTTATGTAAGAACAGGACAGGTAGCATGTCATTTTAAATGCTGATTCATTCATTCATTCAGCTCTCAGATGCTGAATAATAGTTTTGAAAAACACAAATCTCATTCCCAAATGTTCTTTCATGAGTTGCTACACTTAAAAAACCTTGCAGATCAGACAAAGAACGACTAAATGCTCAAGATCTGACATTTGAAAAGTGGTAGAGAAGGTTTTGTGAAGAAGATCTAAACTGAAGCTCTTTCAGTTTTGAAGCTAAACAGTGACCTCTGACCTTGGAGTCGAATTTGTTCCACGTGAGTGGGCAGCCACCTTTAGGAGGAACTGTGGGGGCTACAGTAGTGTTGATAGGTGGTGAGCCTCCACGTTTACAAAAGGACCGCTGCTCTTGGCCACAATTACAAGTTTGCCAAAAGCCTGTTGGCATAGAGATACAGCAGAGATATAATGAGAAACATTTCTCCGGCAGCATCTTATTTTCTGCTTAGCTATAGCGGTCGTCCAGAATGTTGTATCGAGGGTAAGTACTATGTTTCATTTGGTTAGATTACTCACCCATATGATAAGTCATGGTGACACAGTTTGCATCAAACGTGTCAGTACTTGGTTGATTTTCATCCCATCTCTGTAACCCCACTGGAGAGCCATCCATCCACCTTAAAGCACAGTTTAGTTGAATTACAATTTGTAATCATGTCAATAATAATAGTTGCTGCTGTTTTGTGGAGTGAATAAACAGAGGAAAAATAAAGACAATAATGTAGCTTGTAAAAAACTAATGAACTAAAACTGAAGCATTAAATTTGGTTCAAGTTTTTGATGAGGTGTGTAGCTGGGTGAAGTAGTTGGCCAATGTTTGGGTCACTAATTAATCAGAAGTTAGAAATTACAATCAATATGCTCTAGGATTTTTTCTGACATTCATAGAATCAATGATTGATTATATTACTGAACATTTTATGGTATTCATTGATACTCACCAAAATGACCCATCAAGATCCACTGACAAACCTATGTAATAGGCCCCATAGCTTCTGGAAATCTGTGAGCACACGCGCAGGAATTCACATTTAAAGCTTTAAGACCTACTTTACTTATTAGTTGACTGCCTTTTGATATCTGCAAACACTGAAAGCAAACGTGAAAATGCCCACCTGTTTCCATAAGAACATATTTTCATCTCTACTGCTGACAGATGCCAAATCACCGTGCCGCTTCTTACAGAAGTCACGAGCCTCCTCCATGGACATTGACATTGAGTTAACAAAATACTGCTTCCCTCTCCACTCAATCCACCCATCTGAAGTGGTGTTATATTCTGCAAGGGTAGAAACATAATGACAATTTATATGTCATAACAGCTTAGTTTCTTTCTTTCAAAGTTATTTTTTTAGCACTTTTTATTGGCTGTCTGTTTCTAATGATACCAGCTAGAAATACATCTGTTCGCCCCTCTGAATACCCAGACACCTATATTGCCTGACATGTATAATTCACTTTCATTTAGCAAAAAAAAATGTTTTACTTTGTTCACATTTGACTTAGATTGTTCAGTTTTGGTTGAGCAAAACATAAAAAAGCTGAAAAGTCTCCACAAGAGAACAGTGGGAAATCTTGGGGTAAGTCAGTATACTAGTTTCTCAGTATGTTGTATTTTATGTTTCACTCTGGATGTGTGTGTGTGTGTGTGTGTGTGTGTGTGTGTGTGTGTGTGTGTGTGTGTGGTTATATAATGTCTAACTTACCTATAGCAGTATTATTTGGAGGTGGTTTTGGAGTCACTCCTGTAAGGCCACAAATAAGTGTCAATTTCTTGTAGGAAAAAGTCAAACAACTGCCATGTTCTCCACTTTGAGTCTTCAGAAGGGTGGAGCATGGCAGTAGCATAGGCAGCATTCAGAGTTACCATGGATAACAGTATATACTCTATGTACTCTTCAGTCTGCATTAGGTTGACAGTGCAGCATGTGTAGCCCTTTCATAGCCCAAAGTTAAGACAATGCAGCAGTCATAAACATGTCATTGTCAATAAAGGCCGGCAAACATATAGACTTCACTGGGAAAGTCAGTTACTTGAACCCTGTTCATCTAAACATCTGTTTTACTTTGTGCACACCAAACAGAAGGCTAAAGTACTTCAGTGCCCCAGTGTCTTGGGTGAATGTAGAAAGTAACTTCCCTTGAGAGGAGACAAAAGATAAGCACCGAGTAAAAATTTCTCAAATTGTACCTGCGCGGATCTGACACAGCCAGTCATTGTAACTCTCACAGTTAACATCGTTCCAAGAGCCATCATCGTTGTGGTTATACATTCTGAATTCTGCACACGCTTCGTCATTATTAAAGTTGTTTGGCTCGCCTTCCTGCCAGTGCTGGAAGTTTAGCTGTGAACAGATAAAAAAAAGAGAAAAAAATGTAAGTATGAAAAAGAAAAGACAAGAATGATTTGAGCTATCAATTTAGTTGCAAAAGTAGAACACAGTAAACTAACTGGGGATCCATCACTCCATGTATAACCGGTGTTTGGGTCAGGCAAGCGAAGTCCGATCCATGCTCTTCCATGTCTTCTGTAAACAAAAATTATATATGTGATACATTTGTCCAACCTTGTTTTAGAATGTTCAAAAAGAGCTTTTGTCTAATTTTGCCGCCATAGGATGACGCTCTGTCCCATCTGAAATATCAACTTTTCTGCATGCTGTTGCCATGTAGAGGTAAAAGTTAACAGAAATGATGAGAACCATAGCAAAGCTGGTGAAGATGAATCAGTCGTTGCAAAGACAAGGTGTGAAATAAGTGTGATGTTCACAACTGGATGATCATATATCGTGCAGATTTCAGTATAGGGGAAAACACGTGATGGATCTCTTTTGAACAGATTTGATTGACAGTGGTATTCAATATCAATATAGACTTGTTTTACTGTGTGTGATACACTTAAAGCTTGTCTGTGTTTCTATGTGCTATGTTTTGTGTGTTAGTCCTCTAACAGATCGATGGATCTAATTAATTATATTTAGGGCCCGAGCCGAGAGTCAACGACTCACGAGGGACCTATTGAAATTCGAATGGCGCGGGGACGCGAGG
>JBCAUF010014603.1:0-10561 GCA_038406115.1 Haemulon aurolineatum | reverse complement strand
CTGCGCCGCCACACCCACCTCCGCGCAGCTCGGTCTAAGTTGACCGCGCGCGAGGCGGAAAGTCTGCCAGACTCTGGATGCGCCGGCTGCGGCTCGCCGGAGGCGCGGCCCAGCTCTGGCAAACTAGAGGCCAGAGTGTTAACAGTGGATGTCAGATATATTCAAACATTTGTTCCATCCTTTTTCCTTGTTTTAGCTCACATTGCAGTTAAGACTAAGCAATATTTACCTTTATGTGATTGTTTATGTTATTTATCTCATTATTTAATACATTTATTGTTTGAAAATATATTTGAAATAATTTTATCACAATGTTGTGATAAAACTAGGTACAACAACTGTTGTTACAAATTTAGAATTTATCTACTATCAAACAAACAAACAAACAAACACATTTGTGAAGAGATAAGAAACACAAACGGATTTTCAAAAGAGTACATTTAAATAATAAAACACAGTACATACACAGGGTAGGTGAAGATTGTCTTCAATGTGGAAATCATCTCTAACCTGAAAATTGTCCTTTTGACTATTTCCAAACCTCAGATGTTCTAAGAATGATTTTTGTTCATTAAATGTTTCTTGGTGTTTTTCTCTGGCTTAAGCAATATGATGAAACACTTTGGAGCAAATATACACAGGATTAGTCCAAAGCTAGAGGCCAGAATAGCAAATATCTCCACAGCCACAGTAAATTTCCCAGGAGAGCTGACATATGCTGGGATAAAGGTGATCCAGACTGCACAGAATATCAGCATGCTGAAGGTGATTAGCTTGGCTTCATTAAAATTATCAGGTAGTTTTCGGGCTAGGACAGCTAACACTAAACAAAAGACAGCCAGTAGACCTATGTACCCAAGAACAGCCCAAAACCCAATGGCTGAGCCTAATGCACACTCCAGGATGATTCTCTTCTTGTATATGGTTAGGTTTTTCATTGGAAACGGGGGACTAACAACCAACCAAATAGTGCATATTAAAACTTGAATGAACGTAAAACACACTACAGTCACTCTTTGTTGTGGAGGACCAAACCATTTCATGACATTACTACCTGGGAGTGTAGCTCTGAAGGCCATTAGCACTACTATTGTTTTTCCAAGAACACAAGAGATGCAGAGGACAAAGGTGATCCCAAATGCTGTGTGGCGTAGCATGCAGGACCACTCAGAGGGTGCTCCAATGAAAGTTAATGAACATAAGAAACACAGAGTCAGGGAGAAGAGCAGCAGGAAGCTCAGCTCAGAGTTGTTGGCTCTGACAATAGGAGATGTCCTGTGACGAAAGAAAACAGTTGCAGTTATAATGGCTAAAGAGGCACCACCAACTGAGAATGCAGCCAGGATGATTCCTAGGACCTCGTGAAAGGAAAGAAACTCTACAGGCTTGGGGAAACAAGTGTCTCTCTCTGCATTAGGCCAGAACTCCTCAGGACAAGGGAAACAATCGGGGGAGTCTGAAACAATAAATAAGAAATGGCTTTTAGCAGTCATGTATTTGATGTTGTACTGTAGATCTGCATTACAAAATTAAATAAATAAATAAATACCTGTAGCATTGCTAACCTCTCCCTCAGCACAAGGTATACAGTCATAACAGCAGATGGGTTTTCCTTTCTGAAGCACTTTACGAGTTCCTGGAGGACAGCTGTCACTGCACACTGACACAGGCACCTGCCACAGACATACAAATTCACACATATTCAGGTGCGCTATGCAGCTCTCAGCGTTAAATCAGAATTAGAATCATATTCAGTTTTATTGCTAAGTTTGATGTACAAGAAATTTGTCATGGTGTTTTGGTGCTTAAAGGGATAGTTCAGTTTATTATTTATTTTTGTTTGCTCTTTTTGTTTGTTTTTAAGTGCAATAATATGAGATGCTCATTTATACTTGGGGTATCTACAATAGATAGCAGTCAGAACACCCTGTTTGAAGAAGCAGATAAGAGCACCATCACCGAAGCTAAATGTATTTTGCCCCATAGAAAAGACCCACCTAAAAGGAAACGCTATTTCTATGCTATGCTCAGAACATTTTCATTGTTTTTCCTTTCCACCAGACTGCTTTTTCTGATGAGAACTACTGCAATTAATGTTGCTTACTGCAAAGCCATTGTGAAAACCAAAATTCTTTGACAAAAACATTGATTTAACATCACAATTACTGGTAGAGCATTTCATGAATGAGTTGTTTGTGCCATTTTGTGACTTTGATTTTAGGTTAGTTTGGATTTTCTGAAATCAAATAATAAAGAAAACACTGCAACCTGGACCCCATCACCTCCACACTCGTCAAAGCAAATCCTCCTTTTCCACTGCCAATGTCCTTCCCGCCCACAAACTCACTCCCATTACCCCTGTCCTCAAAAAGCCTGGCCTTGACCCTGACATTTCCGACAATTAGGGACCCATGTCTGGTCTCCTCTTTCCATCAAAATTACTGGGACACAACATCGCCTCCTGACTCAAAACCCTTCTGGATTCCAACCAGCTCCATGAACTGTTTTCATCCATTTTCAAAGTCCCACCACAACACAGAAACCACCCTAAACAAAGACACCAACAACCTCCTCCTCTCCGACATCATTCACTCCATTCTCCTCTCCCACCTTCAGTGGCACTGGCACTGCCCTCTCTTGGTTCAAAGCATACATCTCTAATTGTAACAGTTCATTCATATCAATGAGCCCAACTCTATCGGTCCCAGCCCCTCAACGTGTCCCCCAGGATTCAGTGCTTGATACCATCCTTTTGATCGCCCACATGCTTCCCCTTAGTCATCAAGAATCCAGTCCAAATTCTCCTAATTACTCACAAAGTCCTTCACAACCTAAAACCTTTCTTCCTTACTGATCTCCTGCACTGACATACTCATACTTTTTCCTGTTCTATGTAAAGTGGCTTTTAGTACCTTTCAGTGCTCTCCAAGAATGTTCTTATTATGATGATAATTATTTTGAATTATATTTATTTATTTATCTTTATTGTATTACCTGAATTTTAGATATTTTGCACACAGTGATGATATGGACTGTGTACCAAATCTGTAACACTAAAATTGTATTAGGATGTACAGATATCTTCACAGTCAGTATGAAAAAAAGGAAAGGAACAAAAAATGGTAATGAAATAACCAAATTTGAAAATGATTTATTTTGGGCAACTTACTTCTGTGCTTCCCCCCAACCAGGAGATGTCACTGTTGATATGGAACTCCTGGCCCACTGGCTGTGATGCATCATAGTGCCCTACTGTTACCAACTCAGTGCTGCCACTCTCACTTTTTTGCCAGTTAACCAGCTCGTATGTGGCCACAGGATCCCCGTTGGCATCAAATGACACGTCATAGCCATTCTGTGAAAAATGTACTTTCTTCAACTGAGTAAGAACCTGTGAGGATGAAGTAAAGTCATACAATGATGGAGACAAAACATGTGAAATGATATTAAGATTTAATTACAATACATTATAATGAAAGAAGTGGTAAGGTTTAGGTGCTCACTTAATCCCTCTGACTGACCTGTTTAGTCTCTAGCGTGGTGAATTTGTCACACTGAGTTGTAGAATTTGTGTCCTGACACACTGCATTATGGATGGCATGTGCTATTGCATAGACAGCCTTGTATACCATGTTCGTGATTCGGAGCTGAGATGTGTCAGTGTACGGGCTCTGGAGTGTTTGTATGTCTTCACTTCCATCACATAGACTCTTATCGATGGCTGCGCCTGAAAACACGCAGAGAGAGGAAAGAGTTATTTTATTTTCTAGTATCATTATTCTTTTTGTTAATTTCAATTGTTGAATATGCCTTGAAGAAACTCACAGACAACCTTTCAAAAGTTTGGGTTTTTGTTCTTTAAACTGTAGAAAGTTAAGAAATGTGACTTAGCATGAGGGGCTTACAAAAAATAGCTATATAGTTATATATATATATAGTTATATGAAGAACAACACCGCATACAGTGGTCGAACCAGATTAACATTTGCTGCAGTTTTAGTTTGTGGCCCAGTCAGATTTGTGAAAGACAAAAATGTCCATTTTCCTATTAATCACCAACTGACTTGTTGTTATTTATGTTTAAAATCTAAAATCACTGCATGGGTCTTTCTTCATTGGTAATAGATTTCCCTCTCAATAGTTCGGTCTTAAAGCACCTTCTGATTTTTAATACAAGAAATTCCATTCAAACAGCAAATCATCAAAACAACACAACTGCAAGAACCCAAGTGTAAATGTCACCTATGTTAAAAAAATGCTGCACACCTTTCTCACTTTTCCTCAGCTTGCAGTTGAATGCATCCTCCCAGAACTCAGTAAGCACTGGAGAGGCAGCCACTTTAGTGGTAGAGAGATCCAGCAAGAATTCTCTCAGACCAGGGATGACAGCCTGCTGAATGCCAAATCCGATGGCTCCAGCACAGAAGCTGAACCTTAACATACCTTGGTTAGTTACCCAGTCCTCGCTGCCTATCCACTGACGGGGTGGAGAGGGGTTGCGTGACAACTCCTCAAGTAAGATCCTCATTTCTGTAGAAGCTGCAAATGCAACTACAACCATAGCTGTTGATCTGGAGAGACATTATTGTGCATTATATCAAACCAATACAGGTATCAAGATAGTTAAAACAAAGACACTGTCAGGAAGCTGGAAGCTGTCGACCTGGAGAAACATCAAGATAGTTACAGTGTTGCTCTCTCATTTGACAACATCAGTAAGAGAAATAAACATATTGAAAACAATACATTTCCAACTTGCCACTAATGTATGAAAATAATCTTGTCTTGTCTAAACTGTTTTTTTTTTTAATTGTGTGCAGTATTTTGTACCAGGAACAAAATGCAGTTATTGATATAGAAACCTGCGGATGACGTCAGCTACTCTCCGGATCCTGCTGCGTGGGTGGGTCCGATAGAAAGATTCAGAGTATTCCACACAGATCCCCTCCTTCTGCGCTGCATCCAGGAAAGACGCCATGCCATTATTGCCATAGTCCGAATCCGACCGGACAGCACCTATCCAGGTCCAGCCAAAGTGTTTTACCAGCTTGGCCAGTGCATCAGCCTGGAACTGGTCACTAGGGATTGTTCTGAAAAAACTTGGGTACTGCTGCTTATCAGACAGACATGCACAAGTGGCAAAGTGGCTCACCTAAAGGAAAACAAAGTGCAATTATTTAAAAGGCCAGAAAGAAAATTGAAATGGCCAATAAAGAAATAGTTTCGGAAAAATATCCATTATATCCAATATGTTAAATGAAACACATAGTTTGTCAGAAATTGGAAATATTTACTTGAGGAATGTTAAAGGATCCAGTGACGCGCAACATGCTGATGGACGGCGTAGACCCAGACTCCCCAACGATAGCCATCACCATACCCGATTGTGAGCAAATGTCGCCTGTGTAAAACACCGGGTCCAGCCCATTTGACAGCTGAAACGCCACATGTACTGCCACAGGTACTGAGGTGCATGAATCATGGATTATAAAACCGAGCTTGATGCCGGGCAAGAGCTCCGTGCTGTTGTTAATCTCCTCAATGGCAAAGACCATTGCACGTGAAAAACGCAGCTCACGGGAGTCAATGCTGCACACAGACAGAACCACTGTTCACATTTATGATGAGACCAATTTACAGTTTTAATTAAACGCACAATTTAGCAGAGCTGTTTTAACAGTTTATGGACAATGAACTGCGCTGACTACCAAAATTCAAAACACAATTCAATCAAAATTTCACTGGATTTTAGCAGCTCTGTGCTGTTGTCAATCTCCACAATGGTAGCGTAGTTCACAGGAGTCCATGCTGCATAGAGACACTTATTTAATTTTTCAAATTCATAGTTTTACTAGAAAACAACAATAAAACAAGACTATAATTCATAGTGTTAGGAAAATAACTGCATCTGTGAAACAATTATGCATCAACTTACATGTCCATGCAAATTAAAAAAATAGATTTATTATTATTGATAATTCTAAGAATAATAATCATCATAATTAATAATAATTATTATAATAATAACAATAATAATAATAATGCACCGACTAATAATAGTAAAATCAGTATAAGGTATCAAATTGTATCCATCCAATCCAACATTTATTTATTTCAAGTAAAATGTAATATGATATTGTTCAACACACCGATTGCTTGGAGTAAAAAATATAAAAATGCCTGTTTTTTCATTGTCATAGTAGATGAATATCTGCAATTTATATGGACAATACTGATTTGACACATTTGGCAAAACATTGCAAGCACATCATACAAATCAAAACATCTCTATTACCACACAGTCTAACATCCTCTTTTCCACCACTTCTTCTTCTTACTAACCTCCCTGTGCACTGTCGTGGTTCAGGCATGGTGGTGTAGTTATGCTTCACTGTATGTTTGTAGCGACGTATGGAGAAAACACCCCCGATAACATAGTCACCATCCATTGAGAATGCAGGTTGACGAGCAGTACCCTGGAGCTTACATTTCACAGATGAGGCCTCAGTGATCGCCTCAGCAGCAGTTTTATCCTCTGTAAGCCCAGCCTTTTGTTTCAGACCATCCCCATAACCATTAAGAGCTGAGTTCAGCTCACACAAGCCCAGAGACAAGCTCAAGCCAAAAAAGAGAGCTGAGATCTCCATCCCTAAAGTGTCTGTATGAGGGCAGAGCCTACTGCAGTGTACATGTGTTTTCACTGGTTTATATAGACATGCAGAAAAAAACCTTCCTGCCTTCTATTGTACGTCAGTTCACTAAACATCACAGAGAACACCCTTTACCTTGTTCTCTTTTGAAGGACTCTTGTCCAAATCTTTCCTATTGGCTGCATGTTCAGCATGCTATTGTTAAGTGTTCCTGATACTTCTCTCCTCAGTCAGAATTCAGAGCTCAGAATTTTTTTCTTTACAGTTGTTAAAAGGGGTTTTGTGTGATTTAATCCTTTCTTTAATAAATCACAACATTGTTTTTCTATCTCATATTTGAAATAATTTTAGGAACACTTTGAGAAAACGCAGGGCCACACATTTGTTTTTATGTATTTTGAATTTAATCAGCACAAAATGAAGAACTATTTGTAAAATAGGACAATGCAATTAAAATTACATTGAAAATAACAATAACAATACTGGAATGAAAAAAAGTTGCAAATAAATGCATGAATCAAAAACAAAACAAAAAAACGTCTACATATAAGTATCTAATCAACTTACAGAACACTGTAAGGAATGTGCATAAGCTCTATTAGGTTGTTCTTATTCTCAGTGTCACATACTGCCACTTTGTCAGTTGCGTCTGACCACAGACAATTCCTTATCCTTTGTAACTGATTCTACCTCCCCAATATGGTTGCACAGGTTGCAAGCAAAAGTAGGTTTGCTGTTTCTCCCAGCACAATCGCGGGTGCATGGAGGGTTTTCCAGGAGACTGGAAGTAACACAAGGAGAGCTGAACAGTGCAGTAAAAGAGCATAAACCCAGCAGCAGTACCGGTTTCTGTTACTTTGTGGAAGGAAGCCGGTTACTGTTGTAATTGTTTATGACCAAACTGTCAGAAACAGACTGAATAACGATGACATGAGGGCCCAATGTCCTTTAGTGGTACCGTGCTTACAGCCCAGTACTGTGCAGATTGAATGGCATTCACCAGAAAACACCAGAATTTAGCTGGTCTGCCACTGGTGCCCCATTCCCCATTTATCAGGTTTGTCAACATGGCCAGATGTTGTCATGCTTGAATACAAACATGCAAGAGTAATAGTGGAACATGAAACTAGAGGAGAATCAGTCATGAAGGATATGGATAGGGCAACTGTCTGCAGCCACCACATACGCAACCATTCTGTTTTTGTGGATCGTCTTGCTTTTGCCTCTACATTGCAAATGTTGTCACTATCATTTACAACACGCATTTACTGCTGCTTTCAGTAATGGATAGTATTAAAACTGAAAACTGATGTGCTGGGACTCTTCACCCGTGAGCATACTCCGGTTAGGGAATAAGGACACCGTTTTGACGTTTGACTTTATTTATATAAAACTTTCAGCAGCAGATAAGTACAAAAACACGCCGTCAACATCGCTGAATCTCTAAAGGACCCCCGAACGTAAACATAGCTGCCCTGTGAACTGCCTGACTCAAAGGAAGACTGAAAAGGTGCCTGAATAAACTTATCACCTGTTAAATCCACATGAATATCATCAACTATATTTAACGAATTAACAGATTATTATCGTGTTATCTGCTCAGTTACAAAGGGAATTTATACACAGCCGCCCCCTAAATAGCATGGCTATTTTGAAACAAACATAAATTCCCACAACAAGAGTCCTTTAACCAGGATCCTCTTCAGGAAGAGCTGACAGCTGGACCAGCCGAGCCACTGGTCTCAGGTAAGTCTTCTTGCCAACTTTGACTTCAGCTGTCCTTATACATCCATCATCACTTGCATTCAGCTTGACCACTCTCCCCACTGGCCAGTGAGCACGTGGAAGCTGAGGATCAACGATCATCACAACTGTGTCCAGGGGGAGATGATCTGTGTGTTGGCGCCACCTCTGGCGAGTTTGGAGAGTGGGTAAGTAGTTTCTGATGAACTGTGTCCAGAAGTGGTCCGCCATCATCTGGCAATGACGCCAGCATCTTCTGGTGAGGGTGTCAGGAGCATAGGCGACTTGTGGGAGAAAGGCATCCTGCCGCCCCATCAACAAAATGCTTGGCGTCACTGGGTCTGGATCTGCCAGATCTGAAGACACATATCCTAACGACTTGGCATGTAGGATGCCTTCCACCTAGATGAGGAGTGTGAGCAGAACCTCTTCCTGGAGCACTTGTGCACCTATGACCACTTGCAGGGATTTCTTGACTGACTGAGTCTCGCGCTCCCAAGCACCACCGAAGTGGGGGGATGCTGGTGGGTTGAAACAGAACTTAATCTGTTTTTCTGCAAGCCTCTCCTGCAACTGTGGCTCCATCGCCGTAAAGGCCTCTTTCAGCTCCTTATTCATGCCTCGGAAGTTAGTCCCATGGTCAGAGAGGATCTCAAAGGGGGTGCCTCTCCTCGCGATGAACCGTCTCAGTGCTAGGAGGAAAGCATCTGTGTCGAGGCTGGTGAGCAGATCCAGATGTATACATCGCGTCGTGAGACATTTAAAAATGATCCCCCAGCACTTTTCACTTCGCCTTCCAGCCTTGACCATGTACGGCCCGAAGCAGTCCATGCCGGTTGAGAAAAACGGAGGCTTGAGCAGCTGCAGGAGGGCGGAGGGCAGGTCTGCCATTCTTGGCACCACTGGCTTCCCTCTCCACTTCATGCAATCAGAGCAGGCTCTCTGATGCTTTTTAATAGCCTGCCTCCCCCGCAGAATCCAGTAGTAACGCCTCATCTCTGCAAACACCCTGTCAGGCCCAGGGTGGTGTAGTTCAGCGTCCGTCTCTTTAATGAGGAGTGTGGTAACTGCATGATGTGGATCCAGCAGTATGGGGTGAATGCCAGAGCTGTCCAAAGGGCGCAGGAGTCCTCCAACCCGTATAAGACCTGTTGTGGGGTCTAATTCTGGATCTAGCGTACTCAGCCTGCTGCTGCAGGGCACAGGATTGCTGGCTCTGGGACATTTGACTTCTTCAGAGAAGCAGTCTGCTTGGCTAGTCTTTAGCAGGTGGACTTCTGCATCTCGAAGGTCACACAGAGGTGAAGCAGGGTCGGCCGCCGCCCCATGAAGAGACTGCTGTGTAGCTTTGACCAGCTCTCTCCAGCTGGTGAACTGAGTGATGTCTGGTATCTTGAGTGGTGTACTTATCTGTGTGAGAGCACAAAAAACACTTTGTTTTAACTCACTACTGTCCTCTGGCTCTGTGGTGTTAGGACGTGATGGCCATTCATCTGGTGGACGGCGAAGGAATTATGGTCCCTGGATCCAACGATTTGGTGCTGCCAGCTCAGCTGACGTCTTGCCATGTGTGAGAACGTCGACTGGGTCGTTCGCTGTATCCACATACCTCCAGGTGTGTGAGGCCGTCAATTCCTGGATCTCACCCGGGTTCCCACAAAGACCTTGAACCTACACGACTGAGAGGTCAGCCAGGTGAGAACTGTCGTGGAGTCAGTCCATAAGAAGGGCTGGGCAATACACAGGGTGAGCTCTTTGTGAATGAGGGAGGACAGCTGGGCTCCAGTCAGCGCTGTACAGAGCTCTAATCGTGGCATTGACTGCTGCCGTTTTGCGGCCACCCTCGTCCTTGCCATGACGAATGAGACGTGGACGATGTCATCACTTCTTGTGGTGAGGTACGCCACTGAGCCCTATGCTTGCTCAGAGGAGTCACAGAAGATGTGGAGAGTGTACTTGGTGGTGTCAGTAGCAAGCTCCAGTGGTGCATAGGTTCGAGGGATGGAGATGTGTCAGGTGCTAGGCAAGATGGCGCCAGTGTGCGAGGCGCTCCGTCAGCCGCTCCGAATGCTGTGTGTGTTCATACTGTGTGTCAACTCTCTTTTGGTGTATGATCGCCAAACGTTGTTGGATCTAAAAACTTCCGCCAAAGACCTGGTCAATTTAGA
>JBCAUF010014011.1:0-10620 GCA_038406115.1 Haemulon aurolineatum | reverse complement strand
AATCGGAAGGTTGGCGGTTCAATCCTTGGCCTCTACATGTCGAAGTATCCTTGGGCAAGATACTGAACCCGCAGTTGTGTATGAATGTGCATGAATGGGATACTGATGAGCAGGTGGCACTTTGTACAGTAGCCTCGACCACCAGTGTATGAATGTGTGTGTGAAAGGGGTGAATGTGACATGAGTGTACAGCGCTTTGAGTGATCGAAAAGACTAGAAAGGCGTCAGTCCATTTATCTAATCCCTGCCTTGTTTTCCTTCAACTTTTGATACTGCGAGGGGTTTAAAGGTACCTTACCTTTTACAAAATTAACAGCTATCTCACACAATGTTAAAATAAGGTCTTCAGAGGCAGATTTAAGAATGGCCTTCCTCTGGGAAGGAGAAGCATCAAGCAGTTGTTTCAATAAAGACAAGTTCCTCTTGACACATGCAGACATGTTTATTTGTTTTAAGGCACATGAACATCAGGCGCGTCTGAAAGCAAATTCATTTTGAGATGAAGGTGATCAGGCGGTTGGGCTTTGTAATCTATAAAAAGATGCCCACAAGGAGCGCTGGTCGCATCATCAAAACATTCCATAAAAAATGTACTCTTCCCTGGAAACATCCGTCTAGCCATAAGCAAAACCTGATGTTTGTCTCAAGGGTTTTTAAACAAAACAAGATAATTAGTATTTAAATGAATAGTCCCACTGACTTTTCCTTGAAAAATAAATTTTGAACAAGTTATAAACAACTTAAATTTCTGTGATGTACATACTTTGTGAATACATTCTGCACTTCTACATTACTGGCATCACTCATTAAATCATCAATAATCAAATTGTTTTTATTTACAGGTAACAAAGAATCATCACACAAAGATAGAGGCAATCCTTCAACAAAATGTACATTTCTCAATTTTAACAAATCATCGTACAAACGCTGCCAACAAGAATAAATATACACGTTTTACATTTTTTGTGAAATCAGTTTATCTACATTTTCAATCAACATTTTTACAAAATAAGTTTTCCCGCTGTTTGAGGGACCTGAAACAATCAAGCTGAAAGGATGTTGAAGCCTAGTGTCAAAAACACCTACATCTCTAGCACCCATTTTCAGTAACCGTAAGGTAGAGTCGTGAGGTCAGGAAAGACGCGACGTTTGGTGTAAACCACCTGAAACTTTTTGTAAACTGGTTTGTTTTTCAGTTCAAACGCCTTTTTATTCCTGACAATGGTGTCTGATTTTGTTATGAGATTTTGTTTTACGTTATCACTACTCGCAAACTCGTGCACAAGATCCACGGGAGTGTCGTGAGTGATGATGGCTGAAGTGATTCCCTTGCATTTTAACTGCGACTTATTCTGGAGTGTACGGTAGGCGTAACATTTGGGCCCTCCTGAGACAAACTCCACAATGAAGTCATCAATGCCGCTGTCTCGATTAATCTCATCAGTTAAATTGCAGAGAAAGGGGCCCGTCTCGGGAATCCAATCTCCAACCTTTGACACAAAAACCACACTGTCTGTGTCGGAATAGATGCACCTCCCCCCTAACCGGTCCATTAAATTGTACAGTGCTAGTCGGGCATATGCGGTTGTCATGGCCCCGATGAAAATGTTTATGTTTTTTGTTTTGGCAGCTTGTGCTACAGCATGTCACCACTGAACAAGTGCTACATCATCAGACACGAATGAAAACTGTCTCACGTCGTACTGATCGCTGAACATGTAGCGGGCAAATTGTTCAGGATCTGTTACCAACTCGCATGTGGCCTGATTTTCACGCATGGAAAAACGACCCCACAATAAATTGAGCAACAGTTTGTTGATGCTTTGCACAGCTTTGTTGACGGCGATTTTCGCGGCATTCCGCTGGATCCCCTCCCTCGCATAATAATCCTAATGTATTTTGCTTTAGATTCTTCATCTTTTGCAAAACTAGGGTATCCTGATGCTTCCTGCTTACGCTGTAGAAATGTTTTCACATAACCTTTGAAGAGACGGTTACTCTTCTCAGCAAAATGCCACACCTCATCAATTTTGGACACCACGTACCCTTTTTCAATCGCCTTCTGCAGCTCGAGACTGACCCACGTTCCTGAAAGAGACCTCTCAGAATCAGGGTGATTGCATTCAGTGGACTGGTTTTCAATCTCTGCACATGTGCGACACAAAGGGAACATGAGTTCGTTATTGCATCGGTATGGCAGAGCGGGATGATACAACTCAGTGCATTTGATGAGACCAAAGTATTTGTCGATGGACTCAAAAGATCGGAAGATCTCGGAAGATTGTTTCAGGGTGGCCGATGGGGTAACTTTTATGTGCTTGTACGGGTGGATATAACGATGTAAAGTCATAATAATGGATTTTCTCGCCTTCGCCAACTTTGTAATGCAGTTTGTATGCATTAGTACGACCCCCAAACAGTGCTTTTCGCGGGTCAAGTCTTTCAGGCACGTCATAGTTTCTCAAAAAGTCCTGCAGTCTCTGGTCTGTTTTGGCTCGTTCCCACTCACATTCCCACATCACCTGCACATGCAATTTGTGTGTCTGCCTAAGATTGGTCAATTTCTCTTTAAACCGTCTGTACAGAACACCAAAGGCAATGTGTGGGGTGTAGCACTTTGGACAACCGTGCCAAAAACATCCTGCAAACTCAGATGCAGTACGCACACCATCCCTTTCACAAAAACCGTCAATGTGATGCGGTCCAAATTGCACCTCTCCATGATTTAGAGCATGCCGAATTTCTGCATCATTTTTGCTGGCTTCAAATTCCAGCCACTGTATGGACGCATTGGAGAAGGTCTTGTACTGGTTAATGTAAGCACCATCGTGTTTTAATGCCAGCGTGTCAGGGGGTAGAAATTGTGTTTTAAACACAGCCATGCAACATGAAGCAAGCGTTGTACACTCAAAGGGGTTCAAACCTGCGCACTCAAGGAATGCTTCGCAGTAGACCGTGCATGCTTTGTGTAAAAACAACATCATTGATCCCGTAAGAACGTAGCTCAGCCTGGAAATCAAAGGCATCATGACACACAGTATTATACCACTTCAAAAACTCTACCCTATCTTTTTCTGACTTGTTGTCATACCCATAATAACGGGGGTTAGGGTAGGGGCCTACATAGTCAGCATTTTCGGTGGTGTTGAATATGTGCGAGAAGCAGCCTTTTTTGGAATCTTCAAAACCTAAGGCTGCAGGAGTTTTTGACAAACGCATTGGAAGGAAGCTGTATGAATCCAGCCACCTTTGTTTGAACAAGTCGTCGTACACTAACATCACTTTACTGCCGCGCATACTTAGTCTTGGAGTGATACCCTGTTTGGTGAAATGATCCACCAGGATGTAGTTGTCAAAACCTGACGCATTGTGCGCAATAAACGTGTAATTTTTGTACTTTGGTTGCCTAAATTTCTGCATGAAGAGTTTGACGCATGATGAGCCAGAGGCCCACCATTTGTAATTATCAAAGTCAATCGCGCAGACAAAATTGGCCATGTGTTTACCACTCTCTGCTGTTGTTTCAAAGTCGTAAAACACATATTTGGTTTGGGGTTCGGATGGTTTTTGGGGTTGGATGAAACATTTATGCGTCGTGTCAGATTGTAATGCTTCACCACAATGTCCGCATTTTCCTTTTTGGCACTTATGACGAGCGTTTGGTTTGTGGCTCACGGCGTACAGACGACCATAGTCTTTGCAATATTTGGTGCTATCGCAAGGTTTGAATTTTTGGCGATACGCCGTTTGTCCGACGGTTTCTTTGTTTTTTAAAACAAAACTCAAATCGGCAGATGCAAACCGTCGGTGCAGTGTATTTTTTTGGAATTTTGATGTTTGTAACAGTCGTCAGAAAGACAAACATTACAAAAGTATTTGCACTTGTGGAAAGCATGGTTTGAGTAGCCCTTGTAACAGAACTCACACACATAGGGACTTCCGAAAAAACCTGTCTTGTTTTGAATTATGTAGTAATGATCCTTGTTCAAATTTAGACACATCTCCTAAGGAGACTTTGTGGTTTAAATTAAACCCCACTCCCGTGTGGATTTGCTGCGCCTGTATTTGAATTTCACCCTCAGGCAACTGCGGGTGCATGTGATGTGCTAAACACATGGAAAAACACAAATTGTCTGTATTTGCAGGATTGTAAAGGCACGCTTTTTTCTCTTTGATAATTTGCGTCTTACACCACCCCGTTTGTTTAAAGCTGGCGTGACTACAAATTCAAGACTCTCGTCTGAGAGCAACCTGTCATTGCTTTGCATGACTTGCTCAATTTCATTTAAAAACGTTTCGGAATTCTAACTATTGGAGGCGCTTAATACCACGCATACGTCGCTGGACAATGACGGACCTCTCAACACTATGTTTAAAACACCGTCGGGTGCCGCAAGGTTTGTGGAGAAATTGACCACGTCTGTTAATTTGTGTCTCAATGTAGACAACTTAGTTCTGAAATCGCACATTTTAATGCTATGCAAGTCTACACGCTGCCGAATTTCAAGACTGTTGAATCGCCTCTGCTCAGTAATGTTAAAATCATGCTGCCCTCCCGCCCTTTTTATGCGATCAACCAATTCGTCACTGAACTGTTGTGGTAAAGCATTATTCACTGTTTGGGGTAGTTGGGGGATTGAACCGGCAGATTGTTCGGTTTGCGAACTGTGAGGCATTGTATCACCACCCGTTTGAGTGGATTGTGAATCATCATCATCTATAAACTCAGCAGCATCTCTTAAGAATACCCATATCTTGCAAAACATCAAGAATCTCTGCCGGGGTCATTTCATAGTCACCGTTATCATCATCTAAATCACTAATTTCATCTAATTGATCAAATTCACAATCAGACCAGTTTAGGGGAGAGGATGAACCAATTTCATTGTCACAAAGGTCAATACAGTCTAAGGCTTAAGCATACTGATCAAATTTTTTTACCATATCCGACCAACTTTTTGGTGGAGAGGATGAATCAGATTTGTGACAACCGTTATCACAGCCTAAGGCTTGAGCATACTGTTTAAATTCTTTGACCATATCCGACCAACTTTTGAGTGGAGTGGATGAATCATCACTAACATATTCATCATCGCTCACGACAATCTTGCATCGTCTACCGTATTTTGACTTCTGTGGACATTAACGCGACATGATTAAATGAGACAAAATGAAACAAATCAGACTGGGTTTTTTTAGAATGTTTCGAATGGGTTTCCAGAGCTAAGACGTTTTTTAACCTATCACGCAAAACTTTTATTGGTGGTTGTTATTTGTACGCCTGTTTAGTCTATTACATAAAACTTTAATACACTTATTGGTCTTTGCCATTTGTTTTCGACTATCAATTAATCCTTGAATTACACCTGTTTGGTATCTGAAGTATGCAATCTGATCTTTGTATAAATATATTTTTGAATTCACATAAAATAAAATAATTTGTGGATTCGCACTCCTCAACACTTCTTGATGTGTTAGGCGGTTCGGCCCTTAACCCCTGAAAAGGAGATGTGGTGCAGTGGTTCGTACTATTTGTTGGTTGGGGCGTCCCAATGCTGAATTTCCAAGTCCGTCCAGTCTAGTATTTCCGGGTGTTCTCTGGCTTCAGTAGCTGTATTGAGAAGAGAATGTCCAGGGGTTATCAGTCCCGCCAACTCTCTCAATGCTGGGGTAATTGATGCAGCGTCACGTGATGAACCCTCGCCAACACCGTCCTCCAGAGTGTGCGAAATCAGTATGGGCTTGACTGTAATCCTGTTCCTGCTTTCTCAGAAGGTGTTGAAGATCCTTCTTGACAAGGAAAAAGAATCCTGCGTCTGCTGCGGGAGGCCTGGGGTTGACCATTTTGGTTGAAGATGCTGTGTACTCCTGCATGAATATTGAAGAGGTTAAAATTTGTAACCATATCAATATGTAAACAACTTTTTTTCCCCAAATACAGAATACTGACCGTGGTTCACAGGATTTTTGGCTAGAGATCTCCTCAGTTTTTGGACTGGAGACTTTTTTGCTGCTGATGTCCTCAAGCTTTCGTTGTTATTTTGGGACGGTGTTTCGTCAAACAAATGCCTCTCTACTAAAACAAATAAACAAAAGAAGCAAAACATTATTCCATTATTTATATCCGTGGGGAAGGAACCTCCTTTTTCTTTTGGTGTGAACTAATTAAAATAAGGTAACACCTTTTTATGTTTAAATCCCCTGTTCAGGACATGTTCAACATTTGTGAGGAAATGGATGCAGTCTACCTCCATTCAGACCATTATTAGCTCCTAATACTGGATTAGTTGTTGAGGCGCGTGCATATTCAAAAAGGTGCCATTTATACACACTACTCACAGGGGATAGGCAGCAGGATATCGGGTAGTTTGACCCATGACAGTGAAAAGATATGTTACCAGTTTTAGACTTGGGCAGTGGGCCCACATTGTCAATCTGCAAATGCTCAAAAGGCTGACCAACTGCTGGTATGGGATGCAATGGAGTAGGTTTTATGGACTGATTCGGTTTCCCTGTGAGCCGACAAGTGTGGCAGGTTTTGATACACACTGAAATGTCTTTTTTCAAGCGGGGTCAGAAAAAGTAACGGAAGATTTTATCATACGTCTTAACTCCCAAAAGCCCAGCTACCATGTCATGAGCAGTGCTCAAAATCCCATCTCTCAGCTTTGTTGGACCCACAATCTGGAACCTGGCATCACCAACAAACCTGTCACCTAGAGGCAGCCATTTTCTCACCAACATGCCTTCTTCCAGGAAGTATCCATGTGCCACACTTTTCATCTCCTCCATGGACGCACCTGCTGAAACACTTCAAACAGAGGAGGATCGTTCTGCTTCTCCTATATCAGGTCAGAGCGAGACACAGAAAAGTGAAAAGCAGGCACTGGCAACACAACATTTAGAGGAACTTTTTCTTCCTTCTCTTCCAATTTATTTTTGTTTAGACAAGCCTGAGCCCTGGCAACAGCACATTCTAGGAAAACCTCTGGATGGCTCTTGTCCTCAATCTCAGCTTTATTCACAGGAGTATGGGTAACCACTAGAGAAGGCTGTGAATCTGCCCGGATACAACCGCCAGCTAACTCATTTCCCAGAATAACTTGCACCCCTTCAACCGGTAAAGCAGGCCACACTTCCAAAACAACCTCACCTTTAACCAGATCAGAACACAAACAACTTTATGAAAAGGATAATCCATCCAAAGGGACCAAAGTCAAACCCATACCTCTAACCAACAAAGAATTCCCTGTGTCTGATGACAGAATGAAAGAGTCCAAAGCTCCAGAATTTCTCAAAATCTTAACAGGAATTTTCTCAATAGACCCTGCTACAGATACAAACCCACTGGACACAAATGGGTCATAACCTGGATCAGTTTCACTGGTCGTGTCAGTTTCAGATGACACCTCCTGGGAGAGTCCAGGTGGTTCCACAGGAGAGGGTGTAAGCTCAACAGACTGTGAGGCAAGAGCATCCACCATGTTGGACTTTGTGTGCTGGCGAACTGCAGCAATAAACATCAGCCTTCCCACCTAACCATGCTGGAGCAGAAAGGGCCGCAGATTTTACATGACAGTAACCTTGCTGTGATTTATGTTTTGATTTCAACACTGGACATTCAGCTTTCCAATGACCTTTACCAAGACAATTACAAACCCGACTTAGATCCAACTTATTGTCACTGTTACCCGACTTGAAAGGTGGGAGCTCACTTTCTGACCCTTGCTAATGAACAAAAAATGCCTGTGTCGGTCACCTCGTAATTTATGCATCAGTGCATACTCATCTGCAATGGCCGCTGCTTCAGTCTAAGTTTTAGCATTTCTTTCACTCAAATAAGTAGCTATACGCTCAGGAAGAGCGCCTTGGAACTGCTCCAACAACAAAAGCTCACACAACTGTTCAAATGTGTGCACCTCAGATGCCAATCTCCATCTACCAAAAAGAGTGGACAGTACACGTGCAAAGTCTACATAGGTCTGTTAGTCATATTTTCTTGCACCTCTTCACTTCTGTCGATAAGCCTCAGGTACTAGTTCATATGCTTTTAGCACTGCAGTTTTTACCTTTTGAAAGTATTCACTGTCTGTTGGAGACAAAGCAGAATAAGCTTCTTGGGCCACACACTGCAGCAGCAAAGTCTGCTCAGAATCACTCCACTTCCTGTTTCTAGCCAACCTCTCAAAAGGCAAGAAAAAATCTCTTAAAACTTTGGAACCAACCATAAGCAACCAGAGACATCAAAACGTGAGGAACTGCTCCCACCAGTATCTCCTTGTGTAACTCCTTAAGTTTACCCTCCCTTGTAATGTTCCAATTCGAATACTATACTAAAATACTATCCTTCCGCCCCTGACAAGGGATTTCAATGTTGTAATGCTCCGCTACTTTTATCCGATGATCCTCAGTGAAAGCCTCCAGTCGATCTTCACATGTTCCTCCACAGCAGACATTATCACACAAACAGTATCACACTGACCAGTGTGCCAACACTCTAGGCCTATCTGCCCTAAACCTCAATAGCTCCCCTGTCACTTAGAGAAACCGCCAGCCCCCCCAATTTTATTTTATTTTATTCAACCTCCTTCAATCCAGCACAACAGCCACCATGTGGAACATCCTTTCCCCTAGCAGGCTACCTAACTCACAGCTGGCTAGCTGACTCAACCCTAGACTTCATGCAATAGTGGCGGTGGGAGATTTAAACACAAAGCCCAATGACTCGGCCAGGCAACCAGCAAGCTGGTGACCTTCCTAGACAGTCATGGAGGTGTACCCTCAGCAAAATGCTCTGGCCACACTACTGCACAAAAAAAATAAACTAAAACAACAAACAACGAATCCAGAAATGGAGATCGTTCTGATACCTAACGGGAAAGTAGTTCCACAATCAAGGGTGGCTTTAAATTTTCATCAGATCAGGTGCAACCCAAATGAAAAAAAAAACAACACAGTTTCTCAGTGCAGGTAGCTACCACCTTAGTAGTATGATCAACTGGGAGCCATTACCCTCGATCCACACTAATCTGAACCACTTTACCATAATGTGGGTGGGCCCTCTCTCCCATACTACTGCTCATTTCAGGCTACTGCTACAAACACACAGAACCCAAATACCGATTACTAGATTCTGTACTCACCATAACAGAAGGATTGTGTAGCCCTATCAAACACTAGCACATATTTAATACAAAACCAAGGATCCAAGATCCCGGACGAGCCCCCATTTGTTACGAACCTGGCTCAAAGATTCGCAACAAAAAGTAGAAGGGTCCACACTAATGCAGTGCAGCAAATCATTTATTCAACTAAACATAACGCAACCTAACTGTGAGAATGTTGTTTATCAGTGGTGTAAAGCATGTGTGCGGTAAATAAAGAAACAAACTCAGAACAGACTGTACTGCCCATGGCTGCCAGGACAAAAGAAAAGAGAGAGTCTAAGATGGCCGCCCTATTTATGTTATCCAGCTCCACCCTCTCAAGGTGCAGCCAACCAAGCTGACGGTCGGGAAGAGGCTTGAAGGCTACAGGGGAGGTAACGACATAAGGGAGGGTTAGAGAGGGGCCGCCACACTATCTTTCCAGACACAACATGCACTGAATGTACTTCGCTATAAATGCAGAGATTTTATAGTGTGTCACTCTACAGAGAGAATTAATATTTCAATGACACAGATGAGGTATTTCCTTAGAGTTATTTGCCTCTTGTCTTTTACAATGTAAATAACTGTTATTGCAAAGCTGAAAAATACCTAAGAAAACGGTAGCAGTCCAGTGTGAAATATCAGTAAATATTTTTGTTATGTTTCTTCATAATCTGGGGCCCGTTGCACAAAAGTAGGATTAAGACATCCAGGATAAGTTACTGAGTGGAGCTCAACCAATCCAAAACAACGGCGTCCAGGCTTAATTGGTTGCACAGAGACCAAGCCAGGATGAGCGCACACGGATTCATCAAGCCAGGTGGAAGCGATCCTGGATAGGTGCGCGCTCGCGGCTTCTTCAAATAGACCCCGCCACCGATCACAGATTCACCGATTCCCCATGGCAACTAGAGCGGCGTGGAGGCTTTTGAGGAGGTAAAGGACCAAATCATAAAGAAAGGAAACACCGCTACAGTTTATAAAACAACGACAGAAAGCGTGGCAGAGTTCTGCAGACCGCCTGAATGTGTAAGTAGTGCACAGATACACTCACTGCTCCGCTGAAACGTCACAATTACGATCCAGATAGTTAATTAACATCTCGGAAAACATAGCTGTACTGTGATTATGAATCCGTTCAAATCAGGGGCGGAGATGAGCTCAAGAGGCAGCCGTATGACGTTCATGAGCAGCCCATTGAGTTAAAACTATTATAAAATAATCATGCTCCCGTGGAAACATAAAAGATAACCGATAACTGTATAACACACAATTCTACCTGCCAGCACGTAAGCCTCCCCCAACTAAATATAAGCGCATGCTGTCGCAAGACGCCTCACTCATGGTGTTGAAGTCTCAAACTCACTCTCATTTGTGTTTATCCTCCTGTCTTCATCTAACTCTTTTTATTGACACATTACATAATTTTCATGACCACAAATATAAATTGCCCAGCGATTTCATTTGTTTT
>JBCAUF010013980.1:0-10623 GCA_038406115.1 Haemulon aurolineatum | reverse complement strand
GTTCGGGTCGGTTTCGGGCTTAAAATCCGCGGGCCGGTTCGGGTCGGGTCGTAATTTTCAGGCCCGTTGAGAACTCTAGCCAGTTGAGGTGGTTTGGGCATCTGGTGAGGATGCCACCAGGGCGCCTTCCTAGGGAGGTATTCCTGGCCAACTGGGAGGAGACCTATGGGTAGACCCAGGACCAGGTGGAGGAATTATATCTCTTCTCTGGCCTGGGAGCGCCTGAGGATCCCCCAAGCAGAGTTGGTCGACGTGGCCGGGAAAAGGAAGTCTGGGGCTCGTTGCTGAAGCTGCTTCTCCCGCGACCCGACCCCGGACAAGCGGTTGACAATGGATGGATGGATGGATGGATGGACTCTGGCTCCTGTTTTTGGGTCGGAGAGTGTGGGGACTGCTTCACTGCAGTCTCTTTTATCTTCACTAGAACGGAGCTTAAGACACATTCTGTATCACATGTAGTCCTCCCACTCAACTCCAATTTGTTGCACAATTGTCACACCCAATTGTTACACCTCAACATCATGAGCATGGGAGACAAATTGGAGGGAGTCATTATTAAAATACAAAACACAAATACAAAATTATTAAAACCGAGATACATCTATTTTAACTAGGCATATGATTGACTAGGGTGTAGAGAGCTCTGGTTAGCTGATGTTAAAGCTATACTGTCACTGTGAGCTTACCATCTCCCATGCATACTTTAAACACACCATAGCCCTACCATAACCACAATATCAGACACAAATACACACTGCAACTGCATACACTGTCATAACAGAAAATGTTTATTAACAAAAAGACAGGTGTAGCCTGTGCTTAAAAGGAACACAGAACTAGTTAGAAGGTATGAAATTATTTTAGATAGTATAGTAAAATAGTATAGGAAAAACACAACATAAATTTGGACCAGTGTGACAGAAGATAAGATTCGCTCAGGAGAAATGGCGTCGAGGAGAAAGAGGGAACACAAAACACAAGGTATCACTTTTTGTATAAAGTAATAAAATTTATTCTATCATCAATCAATTTCCTATTTCTTATATAAATAAATCAATAGTAATATAAGGCTAAACACACTTTATAAATGATCTAAAGCATGTTTCTATCATTTCATTAAAATATACAATATACAATCAGCGTTAATACTGATGCAAACGGCTATCAACGCCCACCAGTATTAACGGTTGCTAACCGCTTATGTTCACACACACTACTTTTAATGGCCCCAACGTTTCGAATGTCAGCCGTTGCTTCTGGCTGCTAATGCTGCAAACATTTTTTTTTATGGCAGTTATACTTTATATACTTGATATTTTGTAACAAATTATCGTTTTGCTTACCCAGAAGTCTTTGATTTTTCTCTGATTTGGATCTTTCTCAAATTCGGTTGGTCTGTCTCTGTCTCTGTCTCTCTCAGGGTGCAGCTGTGAGAGTGACAGCTCCTGATTCTACACAGCCTATAGTATTTGACTATTGTTATGGTTACACACACATATATATAAAATATTTATTTATCAATTTAATTATTTATTAATTTGTATGAACATAAATCATGTATAATTCATTTTTGATTAATTTAATATTTAATTAAATTATATCGACTGTCTCTAGTAACCAGGGGTTACACAGGCAATACCTTTAGAAATGTTCTTGGGAGTCTCTAAATCAAGAAAATAAAAAAATACCCGGGGTTTTGTAAAACTCAGTTATGGTACCATGTCGTTGGCGCGCATATTGGAGCTCATTTAATCCTCATCATCAGTATTTGATCATTTGAAATTCAGAGATGGTTAGAAGCAGTTTTTCCTCAGCCTCCTACTCAGCGGGGACAGATGAGATGAGATGGAAAAACCAGTCCTGAAGACAGGACCATGTGTCCATGTAGGGTTCCTAAGGGCATGTGAAGTCCTGAGCACCCTACAGCAGGCAGCGACCTTGTGGAGGCAGGACAGCTAGCAGGCTTTTAGGCTTCTATGTTCTTCTAATGTTCATATTGTTGTCACTTCACCATATAATGTCCATACTCACTCAGAAAACTTGGTGCACTATATGTCTCCTAGACACACACAGTCTCCTTCTTCTCCGGGCTAACGAAGATGAGGCTAACTAGTACCGACACATATAAAATGTCGTTGGCGCAGTATAGTATCATTTCCGGCTGAAAACAGCTCCAAACACGGCTCACTTTTACATTTAGTACCAGGTGACACACATATAAAACCTTTTAAGTTTGAATAAAAACAGCAACTCTAAACATATTTTGAACGGAGTAAGTTAGGTCTTTACGTTGTCTTGCTAACCTTTCCTTCATTCTCCTCCCATTCGTAGCCTGAACTTCGTCTCTCTCTTTAGTCCCGCCCCCTCTCAAAATCCGACAGGCAGACGACTCTCCTCACCGACCGCGCTGATTAGCCAAACGGCAGATTGACACCTAGATACCCGAATAAACAATATGATACCCTCCCAAATAATGTACTAAATACAGATTTCACCATATGGCTGTGAACGTATTTCAGCAGTAAATTAAGGGAGAGAAAATCACCATCCCCACCTCACTGCGTACAGAGATGCTGTCCAGAGTACATGCAGGTCACATGGGCATTGAAAAATGCAAACAGAGAGCCTGTGACATACTCTTTTGGCCTGGGATGAACAAACAAATTGATGAGACGGTATGTCTTGGACATAGACCTTCCAACACTAAAGAGCCCATGATAAGTCACAAAATCCCAGACAGGCCATGGCAGACTGTCGCTACTGATCTATTCACATAGAACAACGAAAACTATATAATTTCAGTGGACTATTGCAGCAGATATTTTGAGCTAGACAAGCTGCACAACACAACAGCCTCTGCTGTGATACGCAAGCTGAAAGCAACTTTCGCCAGACACTGCATACCAGAAACTCTGATATGAGACAATGGCCCTCAGTACAGCTGTAATGAGTTCCAAGCCTTCGCCAGTGCATGGGTGTTTACACACGTAACCACTAGTCTGCATTATCCCCAGAGCAATGGTCTCGCTGAGAAGACTGCGCAAATTGCAAAAAATCACTGATGGAAAAGGCTAAAACTGATCAGAGAGATGCTTATTTGAGTCTCCTTGAGTATCGGAATACACCTGTAGACAACTTCAGATCGCCAGCCCAGCTGCTAATGAGCCGTCGCTTACGCTCCATCTTACCCAGCACCCATTAACAGTTTCGGCCTAAGGTGCTCAGTCACAGGGATGCTCATGCAAAGAGAGTCCACCAACAACAGCATCAGAAGAGATACTATGACAGATCAGCCAAACCAATGTCATCACTGTACAAGGGACAAACTGTTTCCAGGAACATGGATACTGGAAACCAGCAGTTGTCATCCAACCAGCTGCTACTGACTGATCATACCACATACGCACAGCAGCAGGAGGAGAGTACAGACGAAACAGATGGCACCTCCTTGACACAAAAGAAACACACTATACTCAAACAGAGGAAGTTCCTGATCATACCACACAGCACACTACAAGGTACGGATGTCTGGTCAAGCCCAGAATTGTTCTGGACTTGTAAGAGTATGTAAAAGGGTGTAGGCGGATCGCTGCCCTTAAAAAACAAAAAACAAACTGTACAATATTATTATATATTGAAATGTTGTGGAGTTACACTGAAAATGTGTCTACAGATTCTTTGTGTGCGAGCTAAGTAATAACTGAAAGATAAACATACATTGTAGTGGTTGTGTTTATATACTGTATATTGCTTCATTACTGAGCTTGGTTTTGTTGTACGTCTTAGTTAATTTCTTATTCCTAACACCACGCAGGTAAGAGGATTATATTCAGAGGCATGTTGAGTACATTGAATATCTTTTTCAAAAAAAGGGGGAATGTAATTTTCACATATGATATGTTTGTGGAATATGTTGTCATTAACATTGTTAGAGCTACAGATAAGTAACAAGTCATTCTATTGGATGGTTATGGATGCTTGATGGTGATTGGTTCATGCATGTCAGTGCCGCCTCAGTTGAAGTTCGCCTTCTAATTAGTCACCTGTAAGTTGCTAATATGAGCTAAATAAATGCTGCAGTTATAGCACGTTGCCGTTCTAAGTATGAACTATAACTCCTACAAAACAAGACATTGTTGACACCAGGGTCACCACTAGAGGGGGGTGTGAGGTCCCATAGAGACACACACCATTTAGACAAACTGCGTCGTCAATAATGGGAGATAAATATTAGAAGCACTCACAATAAAGGAGTGTCCTTCATATCACACTTTAAATAGTCAAACAATGGATTCAGGTGTAAATTAACATTCTTGCTAAAATCTGGAAAACTGGAATAATATTGGGCCTCATTCACGAACCGTTCTTAAGAACAAATTTGTTCTTAAATCCTACTTAAGAAGATTTTACGAAGATTGTGGCATTCATGAATGTTTTCCTATCTCAGATTTGTTCTTGGGTAAGAACAAATCCTACTCTTACGCACATTTCAGCACTGACATGTTGGCATGGTTGTGTTTTCTTTTGTGCAGTTCATTAAAATACAGCATTAAAGTGATATTTCTGTCATATTTATATATTTATTTTATTTTTTTGGTAATTTACAGAACATTTTTTTGTTTTAAAATAAGATAAACTAACTTAAAGTTGCATTAATATTACAAATTACAATACACAAACATACAATACGAATCTAACAGTCTGATTCATTCAAGTGAGGACGGACCGGTTTCAGTGCACATCTTTATTTTTTTAAATTCTCATTAATTTCTTTATACTGGATATAGTTGCAAGTGTTGAGGCAGTCTTATCGAGTGTGTCAGCTGTCCTTTCTTGAGTGTCAGACACCGTGTCCGAGATTAGGCGTGGTGGGGAGGCACGGGACCGAGTTCGCATGGAGGTGCTGCTGCAGGAGGGTTCTGGTTCTGTTGCAAGTTAGCTCTGCGGGACTTCATCTGTGAATAAATAATAAATTAAGCCATTGTTGCGACCCGCAGTCCAATACGAAGACATATTTTGATTGTACGCACACTATGGTAAACTCGTGCCTTTAGGATTAAATAAATAGGCCTATTATTTCAGAAAATAAATAAATTACCTACCGATTCCTCTGGAGTAGCAGTACAGGGAGGGGATGAAAGACACTTATTATACTCCTAAAAAGTAAAGTGGAGAGATTAAACAACTGTTAAATTGATAAACAGTGATTTAGATTTTTACTATATAACCTACCTGAGAGTGCCGTCTCCCCGATGATGGCCCCGATGTTCTGGTCCATCTCAGACAGGTTTTGCGTGTCTGCTGTTCCCCTTCAGTCTGTTGCATCTCCCGTCAGAAGTTTAAAATGTTTTTTTGTTGTTGTTTTTGTTTCAGATTTTAGATCAAACTATTTCATTTTCACCTCCTGTGTGTTCCTCTCCAGATACTGCGTCCACTGCATGTGTGACAGCCTCCCACCCTTTTATGGGCATTGATGGGCGGTGCTCTCAACTTACGAGGAGATGGCATTCATCAAGTTAGGAACACAGCTGCGAACAATTCTGCGGTTTAAGAACACGTTGATGAATCTGACGTAGAGTTTTCTTAAGAGCCTTCTTAAGAACAGCTTAAGAAAGAATTTAAGAAGATTCTTAAGATATTGGTGAATGAGGCCCATTGATGTTAATGTCGATAATGAATGTACACTGTCCTTCAAATAAACGAACAAATGAATAAATAATTAAACCACATGTTTTTCTTATACTTTCTAATGTGTGTTTTTAAAATGGGCATACACTGTAAATCAAGTTATGTGCAGTTCATTTCTAAAAGCACTGAGGCAGGACATCATACAGAGGGTGCAGTGATGGAACAGCAATGTATTGAAAGTGTGTACTTTAACACATAACTCAATGAACAGCATAAAACATGTCAATATTAGAAGGGAGTGATGCATGAAAGAAGAGTCTGCTTTGATTGGTTGCTGAACTTCCTGCAGTCAGGCTGCTGCCAAGTGTGAATGTAAACTAGAAAAATGCTGAGGCGTAGGAAACTATTGTGACATGTAGATATCACACTCACACTCACACACACACACACACACACACACACACACACACACACATATTCTAGAGAGAATGAAGTTTGGGGCTAAAGAAAATTCCCTAAAATGAACTTTGATGCACACGTCTGTTTGGAGGTTGTCTCTGTTGGAGGTTGACATACCACAGTGTATCCTGTCTGAACCCTTTTGTCTTTTAAGCTCATGTAGTGAATAATTTTAAAACCCCTGAACTGTTCCTGCCTGCTTCTCTGTGTTTAGCTCCTTCTCCTTGCTGCCTTGTAAACACAGAGTGGCAGTAAGTCTACAAACATTAATCAAAGCCACAATAGACACACTGAGAGAATGACACTTTAAGCTGGTCTCAGTCAACTTCTGAGGGAAAGATCTGTCTCTTCAGCATCAAGCTGCTCCACTATCTTCACCAGTGAGTTTCTACTTTGTCCGTACAGAAGGTTTTAGGACTTCACGGAAAACAGCTGCTTGCTGCTGCTGCTATACACAAGGTCGATGAGAGCACTGAGAGTGAGCTAAAACAGTAAAGTTATGAAACAGAAAACCAAAACAATGAGCTTCATGACTACAAGCAACACCTTCCACATTATACAGTTGTTTGACCTATTGTTAATATATTCATTAGTGCAACTGAAAGTTTAGAGATCCACCCCCAGAATTAAGTTTTTTGTGACATGACAGACATGATACTAACTCATGTTCTACACTTTGTATTACCTGTATTAATGATGCTGTCAGAGAGCTAACGGTCTCTAAATTGACTCTAATGCAGACAAACTCTGGCTAAAGTTGAGTTTACAGGAAGTCAGAATGATGTAGTAAGTTCCACAGAGAGATCAATTTATTCAACAAATGATTTAGAGGATTTTTTCTTTGGTAAAATTATTTAAGAAATACTGAAATAAGTTTAATAGTTTTTGCATAGAAAGGGGATTCGCACCCATTTTTGAGGGTAGCACAAGGGTTAATGTATAGTCACGACTTCCATCCACACAAACACAGCTTTGTACAGTACCTTGTACAGAGAGAAGGAAGACAACAAATCCACTCTCTGCTGCTGTTAAACTCATAGCTGCTCCTCACGTCTCTGTTCAATCAGCAGGTCGATCACATACAAGACAAATACTGGATGTCACTTAGTCACAATAAGTATTTCTGCATTAAAATGGGAGGGTGCAATCTGTGGAGACACTTTGTCTCTCTGTGGTTGGTCCAGTTCTCTGAAATGAACATCAAGGTGTTAAAACTTCAGCCTGGCTTCCTTCCTCTTCATGTTATTTATATCCATGAAAACACTCATGTCTGTAAATGTCCAGGCTGACATTAAGAAATGATTCTTTCTGTTACCTTGCAAACAAAGTTTGGATCAACTGACCAACCGTCTCTAAAGCCAGTGAGCTAACATGCATCAAAACAGGAACGTATCACAAACTAAACACTAAACCTAACATTGGTCCAAAGGAGAGGCACCATTACAGCAAAGGTTCAATGACCTCTTGATTTAAATCTGAGCTTTAATGAAAGGAACAAGCCTAAAGCAGACCTTCATCAGAGTCTGTGAGACCTGAAGCTGAGACAACACACTGTGACGTTCACAAAGGAGACCAATGTGCAGATGTTTGGACCGAATTCAGACACTCTCTCCATGTGACAAGTGACATGTGACAGACATGACTAGTTCACTGTCATCTAAGAACAATACGTCTAAATTCATTCTATATTCTTGTCTCATTACAGTTTGTGTGACATTCTTTTCTGAGAGTATGTGCTTTCATTTTTGGTTGTGTATTCATATTGATCACTTAAGAGACAGACAGGTGATACAGAGCCACGTTTGTGTAGGTTAATTGTTCACTGATCTGTTAGTAATGCCTGATCTGTTAGTAATGCCTTGGGGTTCGCGGATCCCTTAGTCAATACAGACAAGTGAAGGCGAGAGCTGTATGTTGTTTTCATTTTCTCCTCTTACTCTTAGACAACAAAAATGGGGGTGTGTTTGCCCCCCCTCCCCTCTGTGTGTCTGTGTTTGATCGGAAGTGTTTGATGAATAGTCTGAGCTTCTCATCTGTACTGACTACCCTTCCAGCCCTCCTGTAGCTCAAGTGGGATGTTGTTGTACGATGTCATTTTAAAAAAAAATTTGACTCTCTGACACGCACATGCACACACATACACAAACAATGAATAGACAGGTGGGGTTGGTTTGAACATACAAACTGTGATGTGATTATGCGATGATAGAGTTTGATCATGTTGGTTTGGTATGTATATATAAAACACTCTTAAAAGCAATTGACAACATTAAAGGAAAAGTTCACCCAAAAATGAAATTCAGTAATTTTCAACTTACTGTACCCGCATGCTGATAAGAAGTCTGGTGTTGTTTTTTTATTCCTCAAAGTGCTGCTGTAGACTCGGGGGGTTTCGTCCTGACCGCAAAGCCATATAATGGGCGTCTATGAGCTTTGACAGAGAGCATTCAAATCACTACTCACTAGTGCAGGCAGATCCTTCTTGTGTTTGTGTGTCACTCGTTCGCTCTCAGCAGGATGTAAACACAGGGGTGTGTCTTTCTGACGCAGCTACCGTTGTGCATGCTGCTGCTCGGGAGAACTGCATGAACAGTGATTAATAAGCTATAAAAACGTACTAAATGATGTTGTATCGAGTAAACTGTGGATGTTCTCACTTCAGGATACTTGGATTGCAGCGGACGAGCAGTATCAAATCAAATCAAATTTTATTTGTATAGCCCAAATTCACAAAACACATTTTGCCCTTAGGGCTTTACAATCTGTACAGTGAGCGACACCCTCTGTCCTTAGACCCTCAGTTCAAATGAGGAAAAACTTGCCCACCAAAAAACCTTTTAACAGGGAAAAAAGGTGGAAGAAACCTCAGGAAGAGCCACAGAGGAGGGATCCCTCTCCCAGGACGGACAGATGTGTAATAGATGTCACGTGTACAGAACAAATCAGCAGAAACAGTTTTAGAATTACAATGAATGATGACATGATTACATTAACAGTGGGTAACAGTAGTGTGGTGGCAATGTAAACGGTGGTGGGTTATGACAATGCTCCAGTAATATCCAAGTTAGTGTTAATATATATTATAGAATTGCGACTAATAATAATAATAATAATAATAATAATAATAGTAATAATGATGGTTTTGATAGAGGCAGTGTTAGGTGTCAGGCAGGGCCATGGTTGTAGAGGCATCCACCATCCACAACCTGGGTGCAGCCATGATCCATGGGAACCTGCAGGGAGGAACAGCACAGACTCAGGGCCAGTAAAGTGTAGTCATGAGACATGAATGCTACAGTACCATTTCTTAACGTGTGTGTGCATACCTGAGTGAGTGAGTGGATGTATGTACCTGTGTGTGTGTCTGTGTGTGGGAGGGGTTGGGTTTTTCTTTTTCTTTTTTTTAAACGTACAGCACATTGTGTTGCATTTTATATGTATGCAAGGTGCTACAGTATATAAATGAAATAAAGTTTAAAGTTTAAAGTCTAAGTTTAAATATCGCAAAACTAAACCAGATGTGGCTCCATATAGACACTGTGATTGGACGGGGATGACTGGAATCATCATTGAATCACATGTTTATGGTACAGGTAAATGTGCAGTGATAGTTAAAACTAGAATGTGGCAGTACTGAGAGGTAATATGAATAAATAGTAAGGATGTGGAAAAGGACCAGGGTTTAAACAGACTACAGATGTTTGTTTTTGAAGCAATGTAAGTGACTTTTCAGTGTTTACTACAATATCAAATGTAAATAGTTTATTGGTCAATGTAATTATGAAATGACGGTGTTTATTAATTTCGCCAATATATTTTGGTCTGGACATCTGAGTTATTTTCCATTTTTGTCCAATCAGCTTTATTTTGACAGCCAGTTCTAGTTGTTTTCTGTACAGTACCAAAAAAAAGTTAAAAGTTTATTACATGGACAAGTTTTATTTATTTACAAATAAAAGGAGAGTGAGAATAAACTCAAAGCAAACAAACTGAACATTTGATTTGTGTTCGTGGCTCACAAACACAGACTTCATTCTTTAATTACAACTGTGAGCAAAGATGAGGGGCCCTCGCAGTCCCACGCAGTCGGTGTTACGAGCAATCGCAATCCTGAGCACAGCGCTCTTACATATCAGGAGTATTGAGGAGAGATGTCTGATTTGCCTTCTCCACCTCAGTCAACTGAGATCTTACAGCCAGAGGAGAAGAGGGGAGCATGTCATTGAACATTTGATTTGTATTCATTGCACATAAAAGCAGACTTTATTTTTTAATTTTTTAAGACAAAAAGAGTTTGTTTCAAGCTGAAATCCCAAACTTTCTGCACTCTGTCGCCCTCTGCAGCAGTGAGAGGGAACTGAAATGATGCTCAAACTACAGAGTTGTTGTGAAGCTGGATGTTTATTTCAGTCAGCCACAGAAATTAATGTTACAGCTAACAAAGTGTCATAGAGCTGGACTTATGTTTGATTTCAGTGTGTTTAAATATAAACTGTACATGCTGTGAAACACTGTGCATCATGTCTGTTTTGAACA
>JBCAUF010013953.1:0-10623 GCA_038406115.1 Haemulon aurolineatum | reverse complement strand
GTTCTCATGAAACTCACTTTATTCTTTCACTGATGACTCTGTTGTTTCTGTTCAGAGCCTGTCAGGTTGGTGGGAGGAGACAGTCGCTGTGCAGGAACACTGGAGCTGAAACATGAAGCAGACTGGAGACCAGTGTATGACCTTCTATCTTACTGGACCTTGAAAAGAGCAGCTGTTGTCTGTCAAGAGCTGGACTGTGGCTCTGCTGTTTCTGTAGGACAGAAGGAGTCCTCACAGAGATCTGTGTGGACGATCTTGTTTGACTGTGTTCAGACTGGATCTGATCTGAGGGACTGTGTATGGTCAGGTTCCTCTTCCTCCATCCTGACCCTCACCTGTTCAGGTAAGCCCATCAGTGACATCAGAATACTTTATTGATCCATCCATCCATCCATCCATCCATCCATCCATCCACTGTCCGCCGCTTATCCGTGGTCCAGTCACAGGGGTAGTAGCTTCAGCAACAAGCCCCACTTCCTTTTCCCTGGCCACATCAACCAACTTTGACTGGGGAATCCCCAGGCGCTCCCAGACCAGAAAAGAGATATAATCCCTCCACCTGGTCCTTGGTCTACCCCTAAGTCTCCTCCCAGTTGGACGTGCCAGGAAGACCTCCCTATGAAGGTGCCCTGGTGGCATCCTCACCAGATGCCCGAACCACCTTAACTGACTCCTTTCCATGCAAAGAAGCAGCGGTTCTCCTCCAAGTCCCTCCCGGATGGCCGAGCTTCTCACCCTATCTCTAAGGGAGACCCCAGCCACCATGCGCAGGAAACCCATTTTGGCCGCTTGTACCCGCGCTCTTGTTCTTTTGGTCATGACCCATCGCTCATGACCATAGGTGAGGGTTGGGACAAAGATTGACCAGTATATCGAGAGCTTTGCCTTTCGACTCAGCTCCCTTTTAATCACAACCGTGTGGTGAAACGCATGCAACACTGCACCCGCTTCTCCGATCAAGCTCACGCCCCATCGTGCCCTCACTCGTGAACAAGACTCCGAGATACTTGAACTCCTTCACTTGGATGGCCCTGAGTAGGGCCCCCCTCACCCCATACTCTCGCAGCACCTCCCACAGGACACCCCTGGGGACCTGATTGTACGCCTTCTCCAGATCCACAAAACACATGTGGACTGGAAAATTGTACTCCCAGGTGCCCTCCAGGATCCCTGCAGGAGTAAAGAGCTGTTGTTGTCTGGTTTTCGTTTGTCTGTTTGTATGTCTGTCTGTTCTGTATACAAACACATCGTGATCCAAAAAATAAAGTATAAAAAAGAAAGTCAAAGAGTTAAGAGCTGGTTGGTTGTTCCACGACCAGGACGGAATCCGCATTGCTCCTCTTCAATCCGAGGTTTGACAATCAGCCGGATCCTCCTTTCCAGCACCTTGGAGTAAACTTTCCTCACAAGGCTGAATAGTGTGATGCCCCGGTAGTTGGCACACACCCTCTGGTCCCCGTTCTTGAAGAGAGGGACTTCCACCCCAGTTTGCCACTCCCTTGGCACTGTCCCCACCCTCCACGCAATATTGAAAAGGCGTATCAACCAAGACAGCCCCTCAACACCCAGTGCTTTCAACATTTCTGGTGGTATCTCATCAACCTCTTGGGCTTTGCCACTGTGGAGTTGTTTGACTACCACAGAGACCTCACCCAGGGAAATTGAGAAAAGTACCCCATCATCCTCTGGCTCTGTCTCCACTAGAGAGGGTGGCTGGGTAGGGTTTAGGAGGTCACCAAAGTACTCCTTCCACCGCCCAATGACATTCTCAGTTGAAGTCAACAAGGTCCCATCCTCACTGTACACAGCTCGAATGGTTCTCCGCTTCCCCCTCCTGAGGTGACGCCCAAAAGTCCTTCTCCAAGGCCTCACCAAACTCCTCCCACACCTGCTGCTTTGCCTCTGCGGCAGCCATGGCTGCCACCCTTCGGGCCCTTCAGTACCCCAAAACTGCCTCAGGAGTCCCCGGGACAGCATGTCCCTAAAGGACTCCTACTTCAGTCGGACGGCTTCCCTGACCACTGGTGTCCGCCACGGTGTCCAAGGGTTGTCGCCCTTTGAGGCACCTAAGACCCTGTGGCCACAAGCCACAGCTGCAGCATCAAAAATGGAAGCTTTGAACACCGCCAACTCAAGTTCGATGTCCCCAGTCTTCACAGGGATGCTAGAAAAGCTCCTTTGGAGCTGTGAGTTGAGTTATTTTCAGTGATGAAAAACTGAGACAATATAAAACCTAAAAGGCTGTTAATCACCCGTAATTCTTCTTTAAATGGAGATACACAACGATCAAACTGTGATCAAATAGGCTATTCAACAGGAGGTATTAATAGGCCACTGTCATTTATGCTATTCTCAGATATGTGAGATCACTGAAATGCATTATTTGGTGGACAAAGTCCTATAGGCCTAGTAAAAAGTTAAAATAAAACAAAAGAGACTAGCCGACAGTCACCTATATCGTCTCCTTTTTTCATCACTGAAAATAAAGAGATTTTGGAAATGTTTATTTTGTAGACTACATTTCTATAGCCTAATTATATCGTATGTTGGTAATGACAATGGAACAAACTCCCGATTGTAAACGCATCACTATGACAACATTACCAGACACAAACAGGAACTCAAGGAGGAAGAAAAAAATAATAATGGAGATGGAAAAATGCAACATTTTATGATACAACACATCCGTTGTTGGATGACGTCGCTGCCGTCTTGTTATCGCCTCATCAGATTTTGCTGCCCCTCCAGTGCCACAGCAGCTTTGCACTCCTCCAAAAACGTCAGATCAAACCTCTTTACAGGCGTTATTTGGACAAACTGACCACAGGTTGGGAATCTAAACCGTCACTTTCTTGATTGAAAATATAATAAAACTTAAGAAAGCGATGTTATTTACACGTTGCTCACATGACTGTTTAGGCTGATGCAAGACGGTCACGCGAGCGGAAGCAAGCCGGAGCCGTCGAGGACAGCCCACAATACCTGTAGCGTCATATGAACAGCGTCACTCTCCATTGCAGTTACATTGTGGTCAAACGTGGAATCGTCCCCAAATCTTTTGAGCTGCATTCCAGAACGAGGTTTCCACCTAGTGGCCACAGTCGTCACTTAGATTTTCACCCACATTTCACGCAGCGGTGATTCACGCACACCGTGAGTGAAAACTCCATTTTAAAGTAGTACTGCCGGTGGAGAGAGTGCATGGGGTACAATGGTGCATTCAGTCTGATATTGTGGTGCAGGACAGGCCTTTGACAAGAAGGGGGATCCTATCTGGTATCAGATCGGCATATGATTGCCTAGGAATCGTGAGTCCCACTGTCCTCTCTGCTAAGATCATCCTGCAGGAGCTGTGCAGGCAGCAACTCGGCTGGGATGATCCCATACCACCATCAGCTGCACAAGAATGGACAAACTGGTTAAAGGAGCTCCATCAGCTAGAGCACTTCCAGGTTGCTCAGTGCCTAAGCCCCCAGATTTCGGAGAAATGACAATACAACAGGTAGTGCGAATGAATATCCCGTGAAGAGCACCTTCTAGTCCACTACAAACCACAGCGCAAATGCACCACTTTACAGACGCAAGTGAAAATGATTATGGTGCAGTAACTTACCTACTCCTACAGTATGCACACTCACGGGTGTCTCCTCTGAAATCGTCTCAAAACCTTGCCACACAGAAATGGCTATGTCGTTTGTGCAGCGAGTTAGCAGTGCAATGCTCCCTCATTTAGCCACTCAGTGACTTTGTCCTTTGTTAAGAGTTACTTCAGTCTGTCTGACATCATAATTGTTTTGAACTCATCTGATTTCAGGTCGCTCACGTTACACCTGGTCAGGGACTACAGTTATGTTACAGGTTCATTTTGGTCGTGTGACTCACTTTGTTGCCATGGTGATGTCTGGTCGAGGGCTCCACACAGTGAGCGTGAAACAGGTGTTGGTATCTGATGAACCAAAACACACAGAAATAAAACTATATCATTAACCAAATTATGATTCATAAAGTTCTACATTTACAACAGACTGTGAACAAGTGCACAGATGTTAAAGGATCATTCTGCTGTTTTACACCATGAACTAAATCTCACACATATACAGGCACATAAATGGAGGCTGTAAGGGCCCATGGTGCTGAATGAGCTGATGTCAGATTCTCTGAAACACGTCATTTGTGTCAGTGCTTCAATACGGCCACATGAGGGCGAGAAAGAGCCGGAGCTGCAGGGTCAGAGCTCAGTCTGAACTAATCTGACTGCTCCTCCTCCCTGACAGTCACTGAGACTCTGTGTTAGTTTAAACTTACAGCTAACACACAAGGAACTAAAGTCTGCTGGTCGAGACAATGAAGAGAGCTTTGGTGTTTGAACAAGAACAGTGATTCATGTCAAGAAGTGAAACGTCTTCAACCACATTTAACCAAGTCCACTTTCAGCCTCTTTGAGATAACTATGAGCTGGATCAGTACGTTTCACTGTTTCACATTGACCTGAACACGCTGATATATAAATATACATATATAAACTATAAAGTGTTTCATCATCTACCTGTTTCAAGGTGTTCTTACCTGTTGTTGTCTTGTGATGATGAGGAGGCAGAAAGAGCAGCGATCACTCAGTGTTCACAGTTTTATCCATCAGCAGGAGGGAGGGACGCTCTGTGGTCACATGACTTCACAGAAACGCTCCTGTTTCTCCTGTCTCATACTCTGTTTTCCTTTTGTAATTTCTACATGAAAAAACACAACAGACACAAGATGAAAAACATAAGCAGCATAAACAAAGCGTAGAGAGAAAGCAAGTCAATGTGGAAGACTGCAGTTAATCTCCACATTGACTTGGTATCACGTGACAGGAAAACAGAGTATGAGCTACAGATAAAAGATTCCACAGCAGAGTTTCTGTGAAGTCATGTGACCACAGAGCGTCCCTCCCTCCTGCTGATGGATAAAACTGTGAACACTGAGTGATCGCTGCTCTTTCTGCCTCCTCAGCATCACAAGACAACAACAGGTAAGAACACCTTGAAACAGGTAAATGATGTATTTATATATGTATATATTTATATATGTCCTCCTTCATCAGCATGTTCAGGTCAATGTGAAACAGTGAAACGTATCAGAGTGGATGAGACATGACTGAATGGTCACAGTGTCACAGTCAGTCACAGTGAAGCTGCCTCCACATGATCGTCCTGTTTGTGTTGTCAGTAATCAATCCTGTGAATATTCTCACTGATCCAGCTCAAAGTTCTCTCAAGGAAACTGAAACAAACACAAGTGGACTTGGTTAAATGTTGTTGAAGACGTTTCACCTCTTGACATGAATCACTGTTCTTGTTCAAACACCAAAGCTCTCTTCATTGTCTCGACCAGCAGACTTTAGTTCCTTGTGTGTTAGCTGTAAGTTTAAACTAACACAGAGTTTCAGTGACTGTCAGGGGAGGAGGAGCAGTCAGATTAGTTCAGACTGAGCTCTGACCCTGCAGCTCCGGCTCTTTCTCGCCCCCATGTGGCCGTATTGAAGCACTGACACAAATGACGTGTTGCAGAGAATCTGACATCAGCTCATTCAGCACCATGGGCCCTTACAGCCTCCATTAATTTGCCTGTATATGTGTGAGATTTAGTTCATGCTGTAAAACAGCAGAACTACCCTTTAACATCTGTGCACTTGTTCACAGTCTGTTGTAAATTCAGAACTTTATGAATCATAATGTGGTTAATGATATTGTTTTATTTTTGTGTGTTTTGGTTCATCAGATACCAACACCTGTTTCACACTCACTGTGTGGAGCCCTCGACCAGGCATCACCATGGCAACAAAGTGAGTGACACGACCAAAAGTAACCTGTAACATAACTGTAGTCTCTGACCAGATGTAAAGTGAGCGACCTGAAATCAGATGAGTTCAAAACAATTATCATGATATCAGTTATATTAATTACAGTCTTCTGTGAGCAGAAGGCTCCTTCTCGTCGTTTCTGTAACATGCTATTTTTTACGGGTTAGGGTTGTTAACCCCACCCCCAACCCCCAACCTGGAGGACCGGGTGCCGACTTTTGTCTGGCCTCTATCCTGAAACTTGCTCGGCATGGTTAAACCTGCCAGGGGTGTGATTCCCCCACCGATATTGCTTTCAAGGGTCATTGAGACACACAAGCCTCTCCACCAACGCCAAGGTACCAGCACAGGGAGCCATTCCGGTATACTTCGGCGGAGATAAGAGGGCACATCCTTGGATGTATCAATGACATGGCCGGGTGTAATCCAGCGGGAAGCCTGACCCCTGATGACCCCGATCTTCAACACCAAGGCCAACACCAGAGTAGGCACCTGGAACAGGCGCACACTGTTCCAGTGTGGGCGCATGGACCAGATGCTGAAGACCATGAAAGACTATCGCCTGGATATCTTAGGCATCAGTGAAATGAGGTGGACTGGGCAGGGATGCCTCGTGACTGATGGAGCAAGTGTTACTACTCCGGGAAACGAGACCACCATACCCATGGAGTCAGGATCTTCCTCTCCAGTTGTGCGGTGCAAGCACTAGTTGGATGGAAGCCGGTGAACGACCGCATCATCACAGCGAGGCTCTATACTAGACATGCCAAAGTCACCATCGTGCAGGTCTATGCCCCAACCGAAGTCACCTCAGAGGAGGACAAGGACACGTTCTACAGCCAGCTCCAAGCCGTGCTTGATGAGATCCCCAGCTATGACATCAAGATGCTGATGGAAGACTTAAATGCAGAAGTGGATGGCGACAGAAGGGGCCTCAAGACTACAGTGGGACCACACGAGTCTGCAAGCTCCCCAAATAACAACGGGGAGAGACTGTTGATGCTAGCCAGCACCAACGGCCTCAGCATTGGAAACACCTTTTTCAAACATAAGCAGATCCACAAGATGACGTGGGTTTCATCTGGTGGCGGAACCCGAAATGAGCTGGACTACATCTGCATAAACACAAGGTGGTGTTCGTCATTGGTAGACATTCGCTCATACAGGGGTGCAGATGTAGGTTTTTTTGTGGTAGGTAAAATCAGGCTGAAACTGAAGAAAGGTGCAGCCCAAGAGACCTGACGCAGTGGACAAGCTGAAGAACTCCAATCTATCGAGAAGCTACTGTAAGGAGTTGAGAAAGAGGCTCGAGGTACCACAACATCCTTCATCCATTGAGGAGGAGTGGAGCCTGTTCTCCCGTGCCATCACTGAGACTGCAGAAACAGTTTTAGGCAGAAGAAGGGGCACCAACAAAGAGACGGATAATGGACAACACCTGGAAATTGATTGATGAAAGGAAGATGGCAAAGTTAAAAAGAGAACAGAAGAGGAGGCTCCGATGCTGGAGGATGGAAGATGAGGAGTGCAGGCGCCTAGACAGGGAGGTAAAGAAGAGCTGTAGAAACAACAAACGGAAGTGGCTGGAGGGGAAAGCAAGAGAGGCACAAGAGGCAGCGGAGAAGAACAAGATGAAAGCATTCTACAGGATCGTGTGGGAGCTAGCCAGCTCCAGGAGCAGCTCCGGTGTGCCAATCAAGAGCGGGGATGGCAGGGCACTCCTAAGTGATGAGGAAAAGGAGGCAAGGTGGGTGGAACACTTCAAGGAGGTTCTTAACCAGCCAACGCCTTCCATGCTCTTCGATTTCGACCAGGAAACATTAGCCCCAACGCTCAACGTTACCTCAGAAGATATCACCGGGCCCGAGGTTGCCAAGGCAATCGAGCCTCAAAAACAACAAGGCACTGGGACTCGACGAGGTAGCTGCTGAACTGTTGAAGCACAGCCAGGAGGTTGTTGTGGAGAGCCTCACATACCTGTTCAATACGACTTCGCATGCCGAAGAGGTTCCTGCCGACTAGAGACGTGGGGTCATTGTGACGCTGCCAAAGAAAGGAAACCTCGCAGACTGTAACAACTGGAGGGGCATCACACTGCTGTCTATCCCTGGCAAGGTATTCTACAGTGTGCTGTCACAACGGCTAAAAGACGAGGTAGACACCAGCCTAAGGGAAGAACAAGCCGGTTTCCGAAAGGGAAAGTCCTGCTCCGAACAAATCTTCACTCTCCACAACATCATAGAACAGTGGCAGTCAAGGCAGGGTTGCATCCTGTCATCCTTACTCTTCATCACCGTCATAGACTTTGTGATGAGGAAGTCGGTCATTGGGACAAACCTCAGCATCAAGTGGGGAAGGGGCAGACTGGCAGATCTGGATTTTGCGGCTGACCTGGCCCTGCTTAGCCATACCCACTTCGCACTCCAAGAGTTGACCAACAGCTTGCATGAGCAAGGGGGAAAAGTCGGCTTACGCATAAGACAAGAAAAGACCAAGGCCATGACCATGACCATCGTACAGGACCAAAACCTTCCACCACTCACCGTAGGCAACCAAGACATGAAGTACGTGGAGAACTTCACATACCTCGGAAGCAACATCTCAAACACCGGAGACGTGGAGAAAGACGTACAGACCAGAATTGGCAAAGCTGCTGGTGTCTTCCAGCAGCTCCGTAACATTTGGTCGCCAAAATCCATCACTACATCCACAAAACTATGCCTCTATATGTCAGTGGTCATCTCTACAGTGACCTTAGTGTGCGAGACATGGATGAAGACAGCCAGCATCACCAACAAGCTGGATGTCTTCCACCGAGGGTGCCTCAGATGCATCTTGAGGATCTCATGGAGAGACCACATCACCAATGAAGAGGTAATGAGAAGGGCAGGGGTAGCATCCTTGTCTGACAGGAGAAGGAGAATGGCTGGACACATACTCCGACTCCCAAGAGAGAGACTGGCAAGTGTGGCAATGGACTGGATGCCAGAGGGGGAAAGAGGAAGAGAGGAAGGCCCAAGAAGACGTGGAGACAAACAGCCAAGGAAGACCTGAGAGAGATGGGAGTCAGCTGGAATGGAGCAAGAGGGGTCACTAGTGACCGGAACAAATGGAGGGGACTCTTCGCCCAATGTTCCAGGAATGGGAGGAACTGAGTCTAAGTCTAAATGAGCAGAAGACAGACAATGGCAGCAATAGAAGCAAAACTAAACATAAACAACAAACAAACAGGAGCAAACACGAAACAAAGCAAATCACAGAACAGCTTTTCAAAAACCAAATCAGAATAAAAACATGTCAGAGTAAAGACACACAGCCAGACACAGATATGAGCAGCTTGACAACAGCAGCACTGAGATCCATCAGGCAACAGGAAAGTTTAGCAGCAGACTGTTTGAATGTTGACACACACTTACTGACAGATACTGACAGCCACATTTCTGACTGTAAGTGATGATTTCCCTGATGTGTTTTCTTAAAGTCTTACATTCATGTGCTGCTTTAAGTGAAAATCCGTTATCAAAATGAAATCACATAGAGTAGCCTAAATTTTGTCATGTTTCTGTATTTCGTATTTTGGTTTTGTTGTTCTGTCCGTGTGTTCCATGTCATGTTTACTTCCTGTCTTATTTTTTCTCTCTTGTACGATTGCCTGCACGTGCCCTCTTGTTTGTGTTTGTATTTAAGTCCTGTTTTCTGTTCAGTCCATGTTGTGTCATTAGTCTTTATAGTCATAGTCTTGCATAGTTTTCACACCTTGCCTTCGGATTATTTTTTGTACTCTGGAATTAAATCACATCGTATCTCAGTTAGCTCGTCTTATCATCTCTGTGTCTGGGTCCTTCTCCCACACCACCCAACAGCTCTGACAAATTTGGTTAAAGAGATCTTTCAGAGATACAGCAGTGTGGGGGATGTAACTGTTTATAGAAAATAGCATGTTTGAGTTAAGGCTGAAAGCTTATTTGATTAAATTAAATGTCTCAATGGTCTTCTTCTACAGGAACCTCTCATCAAGGTTCAAGGACATCATGTTGAAAAGTGTTCTGATCCAATCAGGATCTCCTGCTGTCTACCAGATGAAACCAGAGGAAGAGAATATTGAAACTCTAAGCAAAGAAGAGGATACCAAACCTGTAAAAATAATGACTCTTGGTGAAAAAAATCTGAATAAGACAAACAGAACCATCTTAGTTGTTGGTGAAACAGGAGCAGGAAAATCTACTCTGATCAACGCTCTGGTCAACTACACCATGGGAGTGAAGTCGGAGGATGATGTCTGGTTTCAGATCGTAGATGAAGAGAAGAGAAGTCAACCAAAGAGTCAGACATCACATGAGGAGAATGAAGATGGTCAATCAGAGAGTCAGACATCACACGAGGAGAATGAAGATGGTCAATCAGAGAGTCAGACATCACACAAGGAGAATGAAGATGGTCAATCAAAGAGTCAGACATCACAAGAGGAGAATGAAGATGGTCAATCAGAGAGTCAGACATCACACAAGGAGAATGAAGATGGTCAATCAAAGAGTCAGACATCACAAGAGGAGAATGAAGATGGCCAATCAGTGACTCAGACATCACACGAGGAGAATAAAGATGGTCAATCAAAGAGTCAGACATCACACGAGGAGAATGAAGATGGTCAATTAGTGAGTCAGACATCACACGAGGAGAATGAAGATGGTCAATCAAAGAGTCAGACATCACACGAGGAGAATGAAGATGGTCAATTAGTGAGTCAGACATCACACGAGGAGAATGAAGATGGTCAATCA
>JBCAUF010013828.1:0-10639 GCA_038406115.1 Haemulon aurolineatum | reverse complement strand
AGTTTTACAATGGGACTCATTTGCAAATCATTTAGGATGATGGTGATGTTCTCGGATAACAAACAAAACAAATAAACATATTCAAAAGTCATAATGATGTTGTTTTTGCTCCTTAAGACTCAGAAAATGGCCAGATTTAAATAATGGACTTAAAAAAATCTCCAGGGGAGCATACCCCCGAACCCACATAAAATTTCTGACTCATGACCTCAGTATTTTTTGGGCCCTGCCTACGGCCCTGGTCTCAAGCATCGAAATCAAAGAGAGGTTCGACGACCCTCCTGACTGGCTGCAGGATGTCAAATCTTAAGTATTTAAAAACATGATGTGCAAAAGATGTGTATACCGGTAACTTCTCTGACTGACAGTATAGCAGTTGTGGCCTAGAAAATGTTGAATTGTTATCTTGTAGTTGGTCCTCATCAAGATTTGTGTGTTTTTTGTTTTAACAAAAAAACCATCATCTAGGGGTGTCACGTTTTCTAAATTACGTCATGGTCTCAAGCATCGAAATCAAAGAGAGGATCGACGACCCTCCTGACTGGCTGCAGTCTGTATGCCCGCCCTGTCTTCTGCACCTCTCCTGCTCTCCTGCCCATCCTGCACCCCCCCTCCGCTCAGCACCACCCCAGGCTTCCGGAAGACTCGAGGTCTCGTTTTTCTCTCGCGAGAGCAATGTTGACCACAAAAAGGGCTAAATATAAGTGAATGTTGCATATTTTTTCTTGAAAATTTTGTTTTAAGATCCTTTCAACACCTGGAAGAGATATAAGTACCAGGTGATGTGTCCTTTAAGCTTCATAAAACCAAAACCATTAGTGTCTTTTGCTTGAGCACAGATTTTCCAAAATGCCTGCCTGTAAGGGAGGCTATCAAGAGAGAAATAAAACCACAAACAGCTCTGTTTGCAAGATATACAAAAACATAATGCATGAAACATTACATCAAACACACAAGTCCCCTTCTGCCTCCCAACTGAGCTGACCCACCCCCAATGCCTGAAACATCAAAAAAAGGCATAGTCTTTATAGCTACATTTAAAGCATCAAGTTTCATGAAATAATATTAACACAGAACAAAATGTGCCTTAATGGTCCTACTGAGCTCTCACATTAGAAACAAATATAATAATAATAACAACAATAATAATTGTGTGTGTGTTACAGTGTGTTACGTTTGTGGTGCGCAGCGGTGCAGCACCGCCGGACAGGGGGACCCACGAGGTCTCACAAATTTACGTATAATTGCGTGACATGGCAGGATGTAGTGCCTATTAAGAGAGCCATAAAACTGTTTCCACTCAGAGGAGTAGTAGGAGAAAAACTCCTGCTGATCTGCCTTTTTTGTGAAGGTTTAGTGCAGGGAAATATGATCTTCCATGAACACGGTGTATATTATTTTGAAATTTGAACGAATGTTTTATTTTGTTTCTGTGCACGACTTACTGTCCCGCACAATCTGCTCTGCGCTAAATTACTGTGTTTTTGCTCCGGTGTCTGGCAAAAATAGTAGCTCTATGATGTAGCCGGAACGAATCGCAGCCGGGGGAAGCACAAACATTGACTAGAATAGAAATGTATTGGCTCCGCTGCCGTGCCAGAGCGCAGACGCAATTTACATGCATCTGGTGGAATTTGGGGGTCTTCGTCCTGTGTGACTCTCTCCCCTATGAGTTTTTTATTTATTTATTGCCACTACGCTCATATTATGCAACCCCTAGCGGCAGCTCCCGCACCACACTTTGGGGATCCCTTGTCTGCATTTCTCTCTTTTACATCATGAATAGAAACACAGATGAGCTGGAGACTAGCTGGATTGAAAAAGCTGGTTTCATAGCACATTTTCTTTTCTCTCCATCTGTCTCTTCCTCTGCTCTCGTTCTACGATCTGCTTTGAGCCTGAAGCATTATAAGAGACAAGACAAACCACTTCAAGTCACCAAACTTTGTAAGCAGTTTTGATCAGATCTGATGATTATCCTGATGATGTCATCAGGGTTATCTGATCTTGTGGAGAGTCCATGTCACAGTTTTTTAAATCAATTCTGACCATTATTTTTATTCTTCGTTGTTCTTAAATCTGTCTCTAAGTCATAAAACTTTGTGGTAGTTCAATATTAAATTATTAGGATACCTCTTTATATATCAGGATGCAGACACTGAATAACTTTGTAACTTTGTCATTAGGTAGAGCTAGTTAAGGAGAAAAATAGGGTTCAAGGTAACAAGAATGTACTTGGTGACTCCAGTTAGTGAAAATCTGGTCTTGAACAGCAAATTCTCCTTACAGATCCATTACCAGAACAGTGGCCCCACCACACTGCTGCTCGGGGGTGCGCGACGTGAGTGTACTTGCAGCTGTAAAAATACGTCGGTACCGTCGGTAGCAGCTTTTCTCGCTGCAGAACCAGAGGGGTGGAGCTGCACCAGAGTCAACCCCGCCCACCAGAGTCAGCCCCGCCCACCAGAATCAGCCCCGCCCACGTTTCCACCAGAGTCAGTCCCGCCCACCAGAGTCAGCCCCACCGACTTCTTCTTTCTTTCTTTTTTTAAAAACTTTATTGCAAACGAATGAATTTACAAGATGGTCGAGCAAATAATCATTTTTGGTTTGGACCAGAGACAAAACAAACATGTGTAAACGCGAAAAGTACGATCTAAAAAATTAAACAATGCATCATTTTTGCAGCAGTATGTGTGAAAACAAGAGTGAATGAATGAATTCTTTTTTTCACGTTTCCGGCATTGGGGGTGCGTCAGCTAAGTCGGGAGGCAAAAGGTTGTGCGCGGCCTGAAAAGTTTGGGAACCGCTGGTGTAGAATCACCTCTGTCCTGTGAGGGCATTCTCACACACATCACACAGACCTGTTGGCTTTAATCAGGCATTCAGAGCAAAAAGGACTCTCAGTGACTCACTGCAGACACGTCTCCATAAACTCCACATGCAGCAAACACAATTTATATTGCCACGAATGAGCCGCTCAAATAAACAAAGGACAAATTTCTCCACAGCAAAGACTAATAAATACAAATTGTATGTATAGCCATTGTTTTTGCAATACTTGAGATTTTTTTAAGCCATTTTAAAGATATAGCGAACAACCCTGCGAACTGAGATTCTGCAGAGGATTCAAAGTTTCTTTGACCCACTGTATACAACAGGGCTCGTTTGCAATCTTTTCATAAAATCCTCTCGACACCAGACTCTTTGACCCAAAGCATGTTTTACTCTTTCTTCATAAATATGCATGCCTCTTTTTATCCTGTTTGCTTGCATTACAGTGCATTCAGACCAAATGCGAAGCGAATTTTTCGCACAATGAGATTACATACAAAGTCAATGCAAAGACGCGAATACACGCAAATTTGTGCCGGCGGTGCAATTGACGGTTTTAGTGCGGCACAAATGACACGAATGTTGCGACGCGAATGTTGCGACGCGAATGCCGCGACGTGAATGCGTGATGCGTCCTGGGGTCCAACTCACACAAGTAACACGAGGCGAAAAGTCTGGTTACCAGTTAGCAAGGCTTTCATTTATTAATGAAGACTCTAGTGACCTTATTAAGGTTGCATCAAGAGGAGACATTTCGGAAACCAGTCTTGTTTCTATGACCTTGGGCTGGGGGGCGTGTTTGACTCTATTCCTGCTGTGTTGGCTGCACACTGTAACTCTCCTGGAGTAAAGAGAGGAATGGCCACCAGCACCAAACAGAAACAGGAGGAATTACTAAAGTTAGTGAAGTGATCAAGTCTTTGTACTTTATCGCCCTGCAGGTTCCCATGGATCGTGGCTGCACCCAGGTCGTGGATCGTGGATGTCACTACTGCCATGGTCCTGCCTGACACCCAACACTGCTGCTATTATGATCATCATCACCATTATTAATGTTATTATTATTAGTTGCAATTCTATATTATATATATTAGCACTAATTTATATCCTACTGTAGCACTATCATAATCCATTGCCATTTACATTCCCACTACTGTTACTGTAATCATGTCATCATTCAATTATTATTGTAAAAATGTTCTGCCGATTTGTTCTGTACACGTGACATCTATTGCACGTCTGTCCGTCCTGGGAGAGGGATCCCTCCTCTGTGCCTCTTCCTGAGGTTTCTTCTACCTTTTTTCTGTTGAGTTTTTTCTGAATTTGGGTTGTACAAATCAAATTTTATTTGTACAGCCCAAATTCACAAATAACATTTTGCCTCAGAGGGCTTTACAAATCTGTAAAGAAAAAATAAAGAAAAACACCCTCTGTCCTTAGATCCTTGGTTCGAATAAGGAAAAACTTGCCCACCAAAAACCCTTTAGCAGGGAAACAAAAAGGTGGAAGAAACCACAGGAAGAGCCACAGAGGAGAAATCCCTCTCCCAGGACAGACAGACATGCAATAGTTGTCACGTGTACAGAAGAAATCTGCAGAAACAATGCAATGTCTACTCTTTATTATGCCTATGGCGACACCTGACCTCTTGAACATGATTATCTGTCACATAGCTATAAGCGTCCAGTGTTTTGTAGGACTTCAGGTTCTCCTGGGAGAATTTTTTTCCCGTAGGATGGTAGGAGGAAGGTACCGCCTTTGTCGCTAGAAGGCTGTCCTCCGATTGGCTATTTGGTTGAGTTTAGGCAAGTATGAGTTGGTTAAGGTAAGTAAAACAGCACAGGGAAAGATTAACCCAGCTAGCCAGTCAGAGGTGACAAAGGCGGTACCTTCCCACTGCCATCCTATGAAAACAAATATCGCTTCCCTGGAATGGAGACTTGGTGTCTCTATTAGGTAAGAGTAGATGCCTGGGCACACAATTTCTTCACATCATTTGTCCACTCGCCTCCACCTAAAACGTATGGATCATTTAAGTGTATCCCACTCACTCATGTCAGTTTAGCAGCATAACTAGTTTCATCACTAGGTGATAAATTGCCATAGTGTGCTGACAACATCTCTAGCTAATATCGCTAATATGGCTAATAAAACTTCAACCATGACAACTGGTTCTGTCTGCAGTCAAGCGTGCATCCACCATGTTGGTAAACAAATAATCCCCCTATAAGATCTGAAGAGAGAAATCTTGTGCGATCTTCCTTTTGTTATCATCAAGTGTGCGGTCTCTACATCTGTGAAGGTTTGAAGAATCCTGTAATGTGTACCAGCCATACGTGTTTTCTGTTTGATCTTGGTTGAGTCACTAGTTAGAAGTACTGTCCTGGAGCTGGTACTACGAAGCGGGGCTAACTTACTCAGATGTAAGCCAGGGTTTTAGTGGGAAACAACCCCGGTTATCTCAGCTGGTGTTAATCGGTACTACAATGCTGATTATGATGTTGATTTGTTGAACCTGCGTTAACCTAACTGGGCTTTGAGCGCATGCACATAAAAAGGAGCTTGTTGCTCGGCAACGCACCATTTACAATGATGGCGCGATCCCCATACTTCACAACCGAGGAATCATTTCAAGTTATGCAGAGTTCAAATTCATTCTAACGGCAAAATACAACACTTTGGCCACCAGCAAAACAAGGCAGGCGTGTTGGAAACGCATTGCTGACAGGGTAAATGTGTAAATAAAGTTTTATTGCGTCATGTTTTTCAAATCTATGTCACGGACTATCATTATAGGCTGTAATCTCTGAAATGTGTGAAAACAATGAAATTGCCTCGTTCCACTTCGTAAAAAATCAGCTCTGCCTCCTCACCGCATTTTCCTTCCCACAGCTGAAGCAAAGGTTTGTTAGATCGTCTGTCAGAAAAATGGAAAAATAGCCTATTTGAAAGATGACAGCGTTTGTGGACTAGATGATTTCTTTTGAGTCTGATCCACCACATTTGTATTTTTTTTTAACTATCAGAGATAATAACCTGAGTAGCACGGGACGAGCAAGAGTGTTTATTAATTTTCCACAATAATCACACTACAACAAGATATAACACTGGTGCAAAACAAAACAATCACAATAAAGGCTTATCTTCAATGTAAGTATCACAGGGCAGTAGCATGTATAATTGGCACAGTCCCAAAAAAATCTGTCTATTCCTTTAGAGAAAAGCATTTCAAAAATAAAAAGGACAATGAAAAAATAAACAGACGTAAGATGATACATGGTTATTTCGTTTGTCGATGGTTTACATACAGGCTGAGTATGCCTCCAATGCTTTCCTCCCCTCTAAGAACACCATAAAAGATCTCCACATATTGTCAAAAATGAGGTATTTACCCTTTAACGTGAAGGCGAGTTTTTCCAGTGCAAGCGAATCTGATAGTCCTGCAAGCCAGACACTAATACTTGGTTTAGTAGTGGATTTCCATGATTTGACTATAGTGTAGATGGCTTGTAGCGTGCAAAAAATAATCATAGATTTATTTGCCTTGCTATGGTTATGGTTTATTGGAAAAATACTTAGGATACATAGCTTGGGGTCTATTGTTAGTTTTATATCTGTAATCTGCCAAATCATATCCAACACCTCACTCCAAAAGGCCTGAATCAGTGGGCAGTCCCATAGGCAATGGTATAGAGCGCCCACTCTACCATATTTATTACATAAATTTATTTAGCTGAGTTGGTGTTATATATATTCTCATTATCCACTTGTACTGAAGTGATTTAAAATGGGTATTTATTGTTTGTGTTTGGGATTTTTAGCAAATCTTCTGCCAGTCCTTAGTGGAAATTACTGAATTTAAATCCTCACACCATGCCAATCTTTTACTATCTAAAGAAACCTTTGATCCTTCCATGATTAATGCATAGTAGCTTGAAGTCAACCCCCTATTAGGATGTTGATTTGTTTCTATTTCTTCTATAGGGCTAAGTGTAGGTAAAGATAAAGACTTCTGTAGCTTAAATATATAACTTCTTATCTGCAGGTATTTAAAAAAGTGGTTTGGTTGAATACCATATTTTTGTTTCAGGTCGACAAACGACAAGAGAATGTTGTTGTCAAATAAATCTGCAATTTTACCAAGGCCTTTGTTTGCCCAAATTTTGAATCCCATGTCTTTTTTCCAAGGTCTAAACTCAGATTGGTGTGAATTGAGATAATAATGGTATCTCATCTATATGTTTATGGACCTCGTACCATACCAGAATTGAGTTTTTAACAAAGGGATTGTCTGTGGATGCCTTTAGTTCTTTTAATTTAGCTGAATATAGATATGACTTGAGTGGTAGAGGGGATGACATACTTCTTTCCATACTCATCCAGGACTGTGGCGCTTCTTGTGAGAACCAACAGGAGGCAGTAGTGAGTTGGGCAGCCCAATAATACAATTGCAGGTTTGGGAGTTTCAAGCCTCCTCTATCATAGGGGAGATAGAGCAGAGATAAGTGGAGTCTAGCCCATCTGTTGTTCCAAATAAAATTACAGAACATGCTTTTCATCTTTGAAAAAAAATTAATGGGAGGACCAAGAGGAATGGAATGAAAGAGGTAAAGGAACTTTGGAAGAACATTCATTTTTAGTATATTGATTCACCCCATCATGGAAATTGGTAGCAATGACCATCTATCAATAGATTCTGAAATTGACTCTATCACTGGATTATGATTTGTCTCTACTAAATAATCAATTCTAGGAGTACTTTTAATACCAAGATATGTGAAACTGTCCCTAATCACCTTGAATGGAGTTTGAATTGGGGGTTTTATTCTTTCTGAATGCTTAAGGTAAAGTATTGCAGATTTTGATTCATTCATTTTGTAGCCGGATAGCTTACTGAATGAGCTAATGATATTAAACAGGTGATGCAGTGACTGTTCTAAATGGGATAAAAAAATTGCGATATCATCCGCAAATAAGCCTATTTTGTTGTCAATATCATTTATTTTAATACCTGTAACATTTTGATTACTCCTAATGGCAATAGCCAATGGCTAAATTGCCAACACAAACAAAAGGGATGAAAGAGGACACCCTTGACGTCTGCCTCTAGAAAGATTAAAAGGTTTGGATATAGTATCATTTGTTAATACAGATGCTACCGAGTTGTTGTATAAAACTTGAATCCAATTAGAGAAATAATGACCAAAGCCAAAACGTTCTTTGAGTACTTTGTGGAGATATTGATGTTCGACACGATCAAACACTTTTTCTGTGTCTAGCGAGAGTACTGCTGTATCTGGATGTTCTGTCTTTGCATAAACAATATTGAGAACCCTGCGAATACTGTGGAAAGCTTGTCGTCCCCTAACAAACCCATTTTGGTCTGGATCAGAGAGAAAAGGCAGGTACTTCTCAAGCCTCCGTGCCAGTACTTTGGCAATTATTTTAGCATCAGCATTAATTAACGAAATAGGTCGATGTGAGTCACATTTTGTTGCTGATTTTACTGGCTTCAGAATTATAAGTGCGCTACACATGGATGGTGGAAGTTTGCTGGAATTGAAGCTTTCCACAAACATATCCTACAGCGGAGATAGTAACTTTCTCTTGAAGATTTTATAGATGTCAATACACTGTAGGTAGCCCCTGGGCCTGGAGCCTTTCCCCTTTCATTTTGTCAATCGCTTCAGATATTTCAGCTGATGTGATGGGGGAATCTAAATCAGCTTTAGCATCTTCACTGAGCGAGGGGATCGACAACTGATCAAAAAAATCTTTAAATGATTCATTAGTCATTAAAGACTGAAGAGTATAACTGTGTGTAAAATGATTCAAAAAGTGTATTAACTATTTGAAGGTCTGTTGTTTTTTCTCCATTAGCAGTGCCAATCTCTGTGAAAGTTCTTGCATTTTGTTCTGTTTTTAAGCACCAAGCAAGTAATTTCCCCGCCTTCTCTCCCTGATCATAATAGCTCTGCTTAAGTCTAATTAATCCTGTCAGGGCTTTATTAGTGGATAACTTATTGTACTTCACTTTTAAGATAGCTAGTTTTTGTTGTTTTTCCCTACTATTGTCAAAAGTTACTTCCAATTCAAGTTCCTTTATATCTCTTTCCAGCTCCAATAACTCTATATATTGTTTATTCGATTTATTTATAGTGAATCCCATTATTTGACCTCCAATAAAAGCTTTGAAAGCTTCCCACCTTACTGAGGCATATGTTTCTGTTGTATTTAACTCAAAATAGTCATCAATATTTTGCCCAACATATTCAAGGAATTTGGGATTATGCAACCACTGTGGCCTAAAGTGCAAAAGACTTTTTCCTTTGACAGCTCTTGTAGCTGTGTATTAAACAGAAGCAAAGCATGATCAGAAATGAGAATGGACTTATATATACAATCACTGACATCTGGAGCAAGAGATTTAGACATAAAGTAATCTATGCGACTGTATGTATTATGTGTAGCTGAATGGCAAGAGTACTCTTTCTTTGTTGGATTTTTTACCCTCCAAATATCAATTAGATTAAGCTCCTGCATAAATTGGAGAATTATCTTCCTACTTCTTACATCAGTCTCAGGTCTATGTCTGAGGAGTGGTCAAGTTGTGGGTCAAGGGCGCAGTTAAAGTCACCCCCGATCATTATGGCACCCTGAAGGGAAGAAATTTGAAAAAAATATATTACTATAGAAGTTTGGGTCGTCATTATTAGGACCGTATAAGTTAACAAGAATCAAGTCTTGGTTTATTAATGAAGCTTGTATAATAATATATCTACCCGCTGGATCCAAAACCGTTTTATGGATACGAAGAGGAACAGACTTGTATTGCAATTCCCCTCGCATAAGATGAAAAAGAGCATGTGATTACTTGACCTGGCCATCTCCTCTTTAAGTGGTTTGTTTCATTAGAAAGCAAATGTGTTTCTTGTAGGAAAACTATTTTGGGATTGTGTTGCTTGATCCTATTCACAACTTGCTTGACTTCAACTAATTTTCTTAATCCTCTAACATTCCAAGAAAGTATCTGAAGGTCTAAATTCCTATTCATTAATAAATACTGTGATTATGACATGGCCCTTATAATACCCTTTTGCCAAACTTGTGATAACAGGCACCTTACATTTCAAGAAAAAGAACCTTACAACATTGATTATAACTCAGAACTCTTAACCCTTCCCACCCCCTGTGATCAAGTTTACACAGAAACCCTCCCCATTTGATGCGACCCGGCTATACTCACTGATCCTTCAAAAGGAGCAGGAGAGGAAAAGGAGAAACAAAAACACAGAACGTCAACGTACTACCTAAACTTTATAGGTAAAGTGCTCCGCACCCGGTGAAGATTAATCATGACACCCATCACCTTTATGATAAATGCGCAGGTGTAAGCCACCTAATCATATTTGTCTGTATACAGGATATACAACACTGTAGCAATGTCCATAACTGTCCCTCTCAAGGTGTGATGTGTTTAACATTCTGTTTCAGCATAGCCTACATAATGTTGACAGTTGTTTACCCCTCTTGCTGCTGACAAACACGTTGGATGAATGCTTTAACCTCTTCTGGGGCCTCATGTATCAACCTTGCGTACACCCAAAAAACGTGCGTGCGCCCGAATCGACGCTCACGTTCAGATGTATCATTCCGGAACTGAGCGTTGAAACTGGCGGTCCTTCATGACAGCTCTGAAGCTGGCGTACGCCAGTTTCTGACGCTACGGTCCGTTGGCGGCACCCGGAGGCGATGTGTGGTAACTGTCGCTGGAAAAATCACATAGCGCTGTGGCTCTGTATGA
>JBCAUF010013818.1:0-10640 GCA_038406115.1 Haemulon aurolineatum | reverse complement strand
AGAAGTCCTCCTCAGACGAGTCACCTGACTGCCCTGCACTACTCTGCTCTTTCAAGTTTTAGCGGGAGCCTTTCGCAAACGCAGGCTATGGGCTGCACGTCACGGTCATACGGCTTGCTGGGACATGCATACGTCACAGCGCCAGAAAAAAAGCAAGAAAAAAAACAACGTATGTATAAAAAAGTAACGAGCCTTTTAAGGAAATGTAAGGAGTAGAAAGTACTGATATTTGTGTTAAAAATTTACTGAGTAAAAGTAAAAACTTGTCAGAAAAATAAATACTTCTAAAAGTACTTGTCACCTGAAAATTATACTTAAGTACAGTAACGAAGTGCTTGTACTTTCCATTACTTGCCATCACTGACTCCAAGTGAATGGACAATGGTGGATGATTACATACTCTGTATGTATGTGTCTATACAGTGTGCAGCATTTATATCAGTGGATTTTTTTTTGTGTTATAGGGTTATAATTGATTTGAAGTGTTTGCTGGAGTGATGGCAAGAAAAAAAAGACTGTTCCTATGTCTTGTTTTGGCACAAACTGTTCTGTGGCACCTACAAGAAGGGAGAGGTTGGAACAGGTTGTGTCCAGAGTGTGATGGGTCTGTGATGGGTCTGTGATGGGTCAAGTTTCCTGCCTGTCTCCTGGCTTTGGATATGTGTACAAGTCATGAAGCCGAGTTGGTACCAGTGATTTTTCCTGCAGCCCTTACCGTCCGTTATAGTCTGTGTCTGACAGACAAAAATCATTGCAGAGTAGAACACGATCAGTAGCTCTGAGGAGCGTTGAACTTCCTGAGCTGGCACCAGAGGACCATCTGTTCGAGCTCCTGTCTCTACGCCGTTCCCGGATGAGGCCGACGACTGTTGTGACAGCTGCAGAGTATAACAGGTGAGTTTCCTGAGGGCCGTTTGTTCATGTAGAGGGAGAAGAGCAGGATGGAGAGTACACATCCCTGGGGGACGCCAGTACTGATTGTCCAGACGCCGGAAGTGATTTTCCCCAGACTCATGTATGTCAAGATGTTTCTGATCCACTGCTAGGTGGAGGATGGTACAGTGAGGGGGGATGAGCTTGCAGTGGAGGACTTCTGGAATGATTATGTTAAACGCCGAGCTGAAGTCCACAGACAGGATCCTTGCAAAGTCCCTGGGGAGTCGAGGTGTGGCAGGATGTGGTGCAGTACTGACTGCATCATCCACAGGGACAGGGCTAGATACTGGGACTGGAAACACATGAAAACTATAAATACATGAGGATATTATAAAAATCTAACTCTGTGTGTGATTAGTAAACATCAGAGGAGCACCGGTGCTGAAAAATACGCCTCTGGTGCGTTCAAGTTTGTACGTGATTCATCTGAGCTGTTGTTATATAATAATGCATCTTTCTTGTTTCAAATAAGATATGTGGTGTCCCCTATTCTAAATGTTTCACAGGTTTTCCAAATGCTCAGTGCATGTCAACATTTATCCTCTGTGTGTTCAGTCAGCTGTGCAAAGAAGCCTGGGTATGATTTGCAATGAAGGGACATGTCTCTGGATTCCTTCACTCACGTCCTAAACTCTTTGTCTCAACCCCTTTTCTCTCTCATAATGTGCTTCTCCATTTATATCGACAGTGCTTTTGTTGCGTCGGCGTCCGCTCCTTCTGCCGCTGACCTCTCTTGACCTCTCTAAGCTGCCATGATGTGGCACTATAGGCCAAGCTGACCTTTGACCCCCGAGGGTCTGTGGGCTCCAGCCCCTGACCAGTGGGAAAGTGGAAATCTCCCATTGAAACTGAGAAACGATGGCGTGCGAGCACCCACAACCACTCAGACACACACGCAAATTCAAACATGCAAGAAAACGAGTGAGCACAAACATCAACCGATCAATGAATACCACACACACACACACACACACACACACACACACACACACACACACACACACACACAATCCCAGTGAGCGAGGGGGGAAGGGTGGGAGGTGGGCGGAGGATCTCCACCATTATTGATACTCCTCAGATGAGAACTTTGCTCCTTCTCTAATCGGAGGTCACCTCTTTGTTCAGACCAATACTGCAGTACAATAAACTCAATGAAGTGAATGTAGCAAGCAGCAGAGGAATGCACGCAGGTCATGGTAGACTGTCTCAGCTCAGGCATCTTTTAATGAAAACACAGAACCCACAATTGAGTGTCCCTTAGAGATCATTGAGTCTGCTTCGAACCATCAACAGGCTTTTTGCCAACATGCACAGTTTTACATTTTTGTTGCTGTGTTTTTTTTATTTTTTTGTTGGTTTTTTAATGTTTTTTTTACAAATATCAAAAAATAGTTTGAATCACAGCTAACCTACAACTTCCTACAAAGCCTTCTGGGGTTTGGAAATTGGAATTAATTTGTCTACTGTTACAGGCATCCACTGGTTTCTATTCATTTCTGTTGAATATGAGAATATACATCAGAAAACTTGAGTTGTGTGATTTATTATGATGAACATCATGTCTGCATCTGTTTTAAAGTCCTGCGAATGTTATGCAGTAAATCAGGTGAAATGTGTTAAGATAAATTTGCACTTTAACTCTAATGACATGCAGTGGAACTGTTCTTGTAACACTGATTTATTTATACAAACTTGATTCAATATAGACGGATTACATCATGGAAGCCAGTTTCCAGAGTTTTCTAATAGATTTTCACACAATACAGACGTATGTAGACATGAATGGACGCCTGTGAGGGCTAGGGAAATTACAAACTACATTTTGAAATGTTTTGGAAAAAATAAACCTGATTATCATAATGCCAGTTACAAACTTGGTCTGTTTCTGTCAGTTGAGACAAACAGGGCAGAGTTAGTTATGTAACTAGCCAATGACTAACAAAGACTTTGTGATGGCTTTGTTATGACTTCATAATTACACTACAATTACACTACTATAAATTATGTCTGCATTTACACACATTAATCATTCCATAATGTCTTATTTATCAAATAAATATACTTAATTTTGAACACTCAATGTCTTGGGAGTTGACTAACAAAAACACTGGAGCAGTTTTTGGATATCAGGCATTCAGTCTGGTCTCATTGTTTCTTTCCCTCCTACGCTCTCGAAATGTTTTGTTGACTGAGAAACTTCGCCAGATTTTCTGTCGATGTGGGGATGAGTAGATAATGACTGCATCTTCATTTTTGGGAGAACTCATTATGTTTAAAAGGCAAAACGTGCAACAACTTTCTTGAAAATTAACGAAGTAAAGATTCATACAAAAATATTCTCTCCGTCTCTTTTAGCTTGGGAGGAGGGACCAATTTTAAAGGATTTGTTTTCAAACACCATCACATTTTGCATTTTCCACCTTTAAGAGTACCTGGAAACAAAGTGATGCAGTAATACAGCTGGAAAAAGGGACTGACTTTGTCCTACACTGACTGGAGTTGGTGTTCTATCTTTGAGACATTATTGACTACTATGAGTCTGTTAATCAAGTTACTTCTATTTCGACCCAAATTAATCAAAGATAGCACAGTTAGGATGTGACTGTTTCTCGAGTATTGCCTTATTTGCTTAACTGTATTATCTGCATGTATGTACACACAGAGTGAAACACAGGAAGAGACAGACACATTTCTCCATAAATAGAGAGACATGAGGAGAGATAGAAAGACTAGGCAAATAGGAACATATAAAGATAACCTACTGTGTGGTTGGTGTTTATTTTGACAGCAGGGGGGCTGCTTCCTGCTGGGTGAACTAATTGGTATATCCTACCATCAGAACTGAATATTGCACCACGGGTTTAGCTGCCAGCTAATGAGCATGCTGCCTCTCTAAGAGTGAGGGAGAAAAAACAACTTTCAGTTCCTAATAAGTAATAATTTTCATCTCTTGTCAGACTCAAAGATATGAGATGGTCTGTTTGTATCAGGACTGAGTTGGTTTATTTTTGCTGCCCTAGCAGCTCTTCTACAACTTGGTGGATTTCCATTATATGCTGGACATCATTCATTGTACAAATGGGGATTATAGCGTACATTCTGGTCCCAAAGAGATTCAATATTAAAATGTATTTTTACCAAAGAAAATAAACCCTGTCCAAGCAGATAAAATGAGAATAAAGCAAAGATAAAAGGATGAACATGGAGGAAGTGAAACAATAATATGAATAGATCAGATATACAGTAAAGGAATAAAAACTGTATAAATAAAGACGTGTAACAATCATTTCCAGAAGCTTTCACCTGGAGAAAAACTTTGAGAGGAGATTTAAAAGAAGTTACCAAATTAGTGTGTCTGAGTTCAGTAAACAGAAGAACTTCATAGTGTGGCCTGTTCGCGATTTGTGACCTGGGAGTAACAAGCAAGGCTCTTTCCGTGGATAGCAGTGGTAAAAAAGGTACCTATCAAAGTGGAAATGTATTTAGGAAAAGGGCCATTTATGGCCTTAAAGTAGTGCAATTTTAAAAGCACGGTGTAATATTATTGATGTGATAAGATTGTTAAGATTTGCACCAAAAGAGCTGGTGGAATTTGGATAAAAGAGACATCCAGGATTTAATATCAGGGGGGCAAGTTGTGAGCCAAGCTGCTAGGATCTGGCATGTGCCAATGAGTGCCTTTGGTATAAAAATATTGAACACATCATGAATTTAAATTACTTGACCAAGAGGCAGGATGTAAAATGGCAAACAGAAGAGGGCCAAGAACTGTGCTCTGCAGACCACCACAACTCTGTAGAGCCGTCAAGGAAGTAGAGAGACCCATAGCGAAAGAAAAAGTTCTGTTCTAGAGTTACATTACAAGATAAGAAATATCCAATCATAGTCTCAGAGGATACCGTGACCAACACTGTCAAAGGCAGCACTTACGTCTGCAGATATCTAGTGGGGCAGTAATCACCTTAAGGGGTGCAATCTTGGTACTATGAAGCGTTCTAAAGCCAAACCCATTATTATCCATAAAATATATCAATTGCAATAAGATCACTTTCTCCACAACCTTGTAGGAAAGACAGTAGGTCTACAGCTACTTAAGGACAAAAGGTCTAAATTAGGTTTCTTTAGCAATATGTGAGCAATGGAATGACTTGTGAAGAGAAGCACCAGTGGTCAAAGAACTCCTAAAAAGTTGTAAATTAATAGGGCTGACAGTGGAAAATGCCTCCTTGGGTAGCTTCGTGTGGATGATATCTAAGATGCAAGAGGATTACATCATGTGGGAGACTATACTTTAAGACAAAAGTTGCAATGGGTAGGGACTGGGCTAACGAGACTGGATTTACATGGGGGATAGAGGCAATTAATAGGCCAAAAAGGCTGTTTTTGTTCAGCTCAGACTGCTGACGAGCTGCATCGTTTGTCCCTGCATGAACCTTTACCCATTTGGGGGAGCATGAGAGTGGGCATCAGCCCTGGGAGGGGCTGAGGAGACGGCAATTTAGGATTGTCTTGACAGGAGAGTGCATAATCTGTATCCACACTGAGTGTCTGGACAGACAAGTGTTGTGGCGAGGCAGTGACATACGACCAGAGTGAAGGATTCCTTAACGGCTCAGGGCAAGGAGGCTCTGCAGAATATCTGAGCCTAGCCCCTTGAAGATATCTTGTGCTAAAACAGACAGTGGCTCCCATCTTCCCACTGTGATAGGAGAAAAAAATAAATAATCATGACTTTATGAGGCATTATCTGAAGATAAGAGCTGAAGAAGTGGATATAAATGTGTTTGGGACGAGACACTAGAAATATTCCTGAGAAAAGCAGCAGCTATACCATCAAGACAGCTCACTCTTTGACCAGTTAGTCTCTCTGCATCTCTCTCCATCACTTGGTGTCATTCATCTGACGTCTTCACACACAGCTTTGAGTAATGAAATCATTACCAGTTCTTGTTAGAGCAGAGTGTGACAAACATTTGGGTCTGATCCATGAAAATACTGACGGCTGGAAAGGCTGACCCTCAAAATCATTAGCGTTATCAGGCTGGTGCTCACAGATACCCGCACTCACACACACACAGCCCTTGCTCATGACATAGACACAAGAAAACTTTAACACACTATTCAAATATACTTTTGATTCCCTGTTATGATTAAATAATGAAATATAGGCTGATTTTACTTCATTTTTTACAGCCTCAAGTGGCAAATATTGCACTTTTTGCTCCACTACATGTCTGACAGCTGCAGTTTCTTCTTTCTTCTAGTTTTTAGATTAGCATTTTTTTTATACCCTTCCAGTCAAGTGAAATCCATGCATTTCCTAATTTGGCAATTTTTTTTTCTGATAAACCGCAGGATGACGTGTCAAGTAAATTTTCCCACCTCTGAAGCTAAAACTTGTCCATGAATAAACTCTGAGGAGTCAGTGCTGTCACTGCTATGGCTACAGTTAAAGCAAAAGAAATGGAATATGGTGTGTGTGTGTGTGTGTGTGTGTGTGTGTGTGTGTGTGTGTGTTGTCTTAGTAACCAAAGAAGTTGTTCCTCTGAGAATAACAGAGGAGAGCAACAATTACTTCAGTCAGGACAGACCAAACAAAGAGCAATCTATTTTATTAAAGTAAAAGAATATGAAGAGTCTTTGGCAATGTTGATGCCATTTCCCCCTTGGTGGAGCCTACACACTGGTGTTGGTGGAGCAGTGAAGGATGATGCAGAAGATCTGGATGGATGTGATGTGGAGCAGGACGTCTGGATGAGCACGGCAGAAAGACCCCAGGGTGATGGATTTGATGAGGGGTGGAGGTGAATTGGGTGGGGGAGGGACGGACCAGCTGACGGCAGCAGAGAGAGGAACACTTTCAAACTTTGACAGCGACGACATGATTGGCTGACAGAGGCCATGACAAGATGTGATGCTTAAATGAAAGAGGGAAAGAGGGAATTGCCCACACAGTCAGCTGACTGAGTAGAAGCCAGAAAGTGAAGGAGAAAAAGGGAGAGAGAGAGAGAGAAAATATAATGAAGGAGCATGAAGATAGTCAGTCTTGCTGATTGAACTCCCGCTAAGCTTCATTTGCCTCAGATGAGGAATCCCATTCACATTCAGCCCAGCAGACATGGGTGCTTGAAGGTGTGAAGCGTGTCTTGCCACACTCAGAGAATGATACGGCACGCTTCACATCAGGTGGTTCTTTGCCTCTTGCCATCCATTGTGCTCAATATCTCGGAGGGTGTCAGATATTCTCCATACTGGGGTTGGGCATCTGTGGAATGAGGCCACTACAACACACATCTTGATACACTGTCAACAATCCAGTGCATCAAAGATACGTAGCAACCAATGATGCAATATGATACAATTCACACCCCAATCATGTTCCAGTGCTATTCGATGAGATACAATGTGATTGAATGATGTAAAAAATGATACTATGTAATTAAATGAGTGCTTCTTTATTAATAAACTAAAAATCTTCCTATCCTCTGTCCATACTATTGCTACGTGGCAACAAATTCCCATATGCCACTAAGAAATACCTGTTGTTCTTTTACATAACACATTTCTGATCGCACCTTTTCTTTTCAAATCTATTTGGAAATTTACTAATCTAACCATTCCATTAAGAAAGTGGATCACTCTTCTTTTAAAATGTGATTAGTAAAGCTGCACACCATAAGGTACAGCAGCATCTGTACCTTCATGCTACCTTATCTTTGGGTCTTTTCTAACCCAGTGTTTATGCGCTCACTTACAGATGAACTAAAATGCAAATGAATAATTTCTATAAAATGTAATGCAACTGGTGCATGTGCAGAATTGCTTCCACCCCACACCTGGCACACTGGTTCCACACCAAACCTAAAAGACAACTAAATCATTTTTTCCAGGATAGCATTGTTTTCTCACTGAGGGGTCAGGGCAAGGCCTAGTCCTGATCCAGTTGTGGGTTCAGCCTCAATAGGCAAAAGAAAGAGATGTCACTCCAAATCCACTGAAGAGTGACTGTAAAACGAACACAATGTGCTGCATATGTGAGTCTGTAAAGCTCGAGCTTGCAGACTTGCATGCTGTCATACTTGCGGTAAGAAGAGAAGCACACAGTCACATTCTGTCCTCGGCACTAATGCTACCTAAAATTAGTTCAAGTAAGCCTGTCTCCTAGAAATTGTGTTTATATGCTATTGAATCGTTTTCTTAATTATGCTGTGGTGACAACAATCACTAAGTAGATTATGTTCAGAGGCAGTGTTTTTTGGAGCGAATGAAGCAAACTTTGGTTACGGAGACAGATTGTGGTTTCAGTGAAATGTTGACATTTTGTGTCTTGTGGTTCAAATCGCTGTTAATTTTAAAGCGTGTGTTGTTGCAGATTAGTAGTGTACATACGGTTTGGCATAAAATACAAATCAATTATTGTGTGTTTTGAACAAATGTGCACTGTAATAAAGTGGGATCACAGTATAGTACTTCATCTGGTCGCACACCACTTCTGGACCAAACCTCTACTCTAGTGACCCTCAGTATCATATCATTAATTCATTAAGGCCAAGTTTGTGATAGGTGTAGATTATTTTATTCAAGAAACTCTATAAATATTATATGACGATGTTACCTAACGTTTATTTGCAGGATCAAGAGAAAAACTACAAACAAAAATTTACAGAGTGTCATGAAAAATGCAAAACCACAACAAAGAACCAGCGATAACGCCAGGAATACAAAAAAAGCATCTGCTTGTATTGAATCTGCTGTCACAGGTCAACAGCTGGAGACAGACAGGAAAATCAAAAAGGCTCGCAAGGACGAGATGCATATTTCAGCATGTTTCATATATAGTTCATCATTCGTATTGTTTGTCATAGATTATCAGTGTGTCTTCTTGTTGGATTTGCTCGTGGCATGCTTGCTGCTGATCGCAAGTCAGTCCAATTGATTCACATGACACGTTGGGTTCTTCCACCTCCTGTATTTCCAGATATGAGACTGTAAAGGTTTTATGACATTTTGAACATTTATATAGCAGGAAATAACCATTTGCTGTATAAAGTTTTTTTTTTTATTCCATAATGTTAACTGTTTACCAGCAGGAGGAGAGCTCAGAGTTTATTGTCTTTTTTTTCTTCACTGTCACTGAACGCTGTTGCTTTAAGGCTATGGTAGATCACCCTCATTTTCTGATTTATCAAAATGACGAATGGCCTTCAAATTTTTCTGTTATAGTGAAATAATTTCATCACTGCCTGCAAATATCCGTACTGGGCAACACCGCTGCTGGACTGAGGTCCTGTGGCACACCACAAACCCTGTTAAGTGTATGATGAGGTTGTACAGCTGTGGTCTTGTGTAAGTGAATCATGAGCCCGTGTTGACAGCTGCATTGATTAAAAAAGGATCATATCTGAGGAATGCAAATGTTATTGTAAACCAGTACTGATGAGTTTATATTGTGTTTAGTGACTGTTCTGCATACTGATACTCTGTGCTGTTGATCCTGTGCCGCGAATCTGACTTTAATTACAGCAGCGTGTTTCTTCTTTTTTCCGCCGTGTTTCCACGAGCATATGCCAGTGTGCAAGTGTCGATTTGGAAACTGCACCCTTTATTGAAATCTTTCTGGAACTAATCGTCCTTTGTCTCAGTTTTAGCACTTCTTCGGCGTCGGGTGGAACAAATAACGGGGAGGATGTCTGTTTTTTTCAAAAACCTGCTCCTGATGCCTGCCTGTTCCAAAACAGCTCAGGAAGCGCTGGAGGTGTCATACTCCGTGTGGTCTGGGAAGATGAATGTGCTCTCTCGAAAACAAAATTGAAAATGCAAAAAAAGAAGAAGAAGAAGCCAAAGTCATTAAAGAAAAGCTTTGTGGCGATTGAGTCATCCACATGCAGTATAAATAAAACCATTCATGTGTTCCTGTATGTGGGGTTTATTGCGGATCTATTTACAAACACAGGTTCCTGCAGTGGGCTTAAAAAGTGGGAGCGATTGAAAATTGAATCATGCTGAGATCTGGGTGAGACCTGGGCCTGTGGTCCAGGTGCCCGGCAGATGCCTGGGAGGCCAGATGAGGGCTGATGTAATTGCTGTGAGCTCGAGTGTCGCCCTGCTGAGGTTGCGGTCGCGGTCATATCCCAACAACAACGATCAGGAAGATAAAAGAAACAGCTGGTCCAAGAGCGGCCAGGCCTCAACCACCACGCACTGCAGGGCTGCATGACCAGCGTCGGCCACTTTGTGACTCTTCGTGTTCTGTCAGCATTGTCATCAGGAGCGAACATCTGGAGCATGTGGGAGTTTCCCCGAATCAGCTGACTTGAGTCCAGCAATTTGATACAATAAATGTCAAATTTTACTATTCAGCTGTCTTAAATTCAGTTATGGCTGAATTTAGGTATGAGAACATCAACAGGACATTTTGGGATATGGCTGCGTTGAATGAGATGTCAATGCATTTCCAGCTGATATAGAAAAAATAGTAAAAGGTCTCAATGAAATGTGTGCAATTTGACATGTGTAGTGTAAATCATCACATGACCGGAGCCGTTTACTTCCTGGTTCCACCACGAGGGGTCCGTTTCAGGAAGCTGGTTTAATGCAAACTCAGAGTCTGTTAACCGTGAAATCAGTGAAACTCTGAGTTTTCCATTTCACAAAGGAGGGTCAGTCAAACCAGAGAGAGAGGGGTAACTCTAACCTGTTTCACA
>JBCAUF010013741.1:0-10645 GCA_038406115.1 Haemulon aurolineatum | reverse complement strand
ACTATCACCTTGCCATTGTCCGTTTTGTAGATTGTAGGTTTTGTGCGAGGGCAAGCTGAGCAAGCTGAGCCTCCACCTGCAGCACCCACAGCACCCACCGCCATCGCCATTTTTTTCTATCTATAGAGATCACCTGGGTCCTGTGATTATAGTAAGGTCCCATCAATGGTCAATTAGTATTACTGGCTAATCTGCTGCTATATTCCAGGCTTAAAGACATTTACATGCCAATATTAAGTCATAATCCTAGCACCATTTTCTGGCCACAGGAAATTACATGTTTTACAATTTTATGTACTCCTCAAAGGTGTTTATAATGATACTGCATATAGTTAAGGTGGTTGTCATTGAATGTCATCACCATGGCCATGCATAACTTACCATGAAATAGAAAATTAATGTATCTCAGATAAATGGCACCTATAAAAAACACATTTCCTTGCATGGGTGTTCCCCAGGCCGCACAGGCATGGCCCCCTAATAAGTGACTGCAAATATATTACCCCCCTTTAAAGTGACTGTCTTAATTCAACAAGAGCTCCAGCCAAAGTAGTTTCACAATTTATGAAATAGGGATCAACCTGACTACACATGATTGTAGTGCAAAAACACCTTCGTCTGGAAGGGCTAATCACTTGTTAATCAGGATTCCCAACAAATACATTATGAAGACAAAAGAACACTCCAAGCAACTCCAACACTTTCACTTTGACAAAACATAGTGTTTTGTTGTAAAAACTTTTTTAAAAAACACATTTTTGATGGATTTTTGATGGATTTTTATGTTTATAAAGGCAGAGAAAAAAGAAAACCCAAGGAGGTAAATACTCTCTATAGGTACTGCAGGGTCAGTGGTTCAAATCCTGGGACAAGTCAAGGACTGCCATTTTTATGTGTGGTCACCACTGGTGTTACAGGCATTGTGCCACCTACTGACAACAGGAAATAAGTCGTGAGAAACAAACATTATTGGATTTACATCAAAAACGCTAGATAAGCATCTTGGTCAGCTGAAGGTCAGGAGCAAAACCACTCACAACTTCATTTTTCAGGTTTTCGCATAGCTTCAACCTTATTTGCGTGGGAACTCGTTTTCTGTTGCATACCTCGTTATCCCAGGAGTTTGAACAATCCACAGATTAAATAGAAGGGGACACATTCCAATCCTATTGCATTGTGTTTCTACAAGGTGTGTTGCCATAGCTGTAGTATTGATAGAGAGTGGAGAAGCTTGAAATACATGTTTAATCCTACGACAAACCCAATTCCAAAAAAGTTGGGATGTTGCATATGATAAATACAGAATACATTGATTACAAATGTTGTTCAATTTTTCTTCTGAGTGCATGCCATCTTTCTGTGTCATAAAACGATCTCACCTTCTTCTCAATTCCACTGAAGAACTGGAACATGGTGATGTTAGCTGGAGGCTTGGACATGCCCAGTGCCACGCAGATGCCTTTCAGTTCCTGGAAGACGAGACTGCCTGACTCTTGGACTTTCCTCCCAGGCTTGTTAACTAAGATCATCCTTGATGCCTCCAACTCAGATACCAAAAAGGCTGAAATGCAAATTGGATTAAGTTAACTTCAAACTGCTCTTACAGGATGCTCAAGTTTCAATGCCATTTTCATTGCATCACCAGTATTAGCTCCACCTGTACTTTCCCCGCCACAACAAGTCAAAATATCTCCTGTGAAAAAAAGCCTAGTGATTTCAAGACCAGTGTGTAGCATCTGGCAGCATCTTGCTGTTAAGTTGCCGATTGTAACCAACTTGCTTCAGGTGGCAGGTACCACGATGGTGGTAAACATCTCTCTTTGTTAACTCAGGCTTTCCACCTCAGATTCTTTGTGCATTTAAATAAAAAAGCGCGTTTAATGCACCATTTGACTTTACTACCACCCCTATTGTGCACAGCCTACTTTGACCTATGACAAATATGAAAATTATATTACAGAGGACTAAAGAACTAAAACTGTACCTATTGTACTTCTAGGATATTAAAGTAAAAGTACTTATCTGATTTATTTTGTAGTTGCTGAAATAAGGCTAAAATTGTCACACATGTCCGAATACAAGCGACTGTATTTAACAGAATACACAAATGTGTAATTATAATCAGATCTACTCCTGGTCTTAGATGGAACTGTGATAGAAGAATTAATAAGGAGACATCCATTATGGCCACAAACTAGAAAGTGATCTTCAACCCTGCTCAGCTGCAAACTTAGACAAATACAATATTACATTATTGATAGGTTAGTTGGACTCTGAGAGGTGATGCCAAATACTGTGAAAACGAGCAGGGATAGAGGGAAAACACTGACGCAGGCGAAGTTAACTAGCTTCAGGACGCACAGCAAGGAGCATAAAGCCAGCAAAGATGCTAACCTCGCCATAGCACTGTGGAAACAAGCTCTGTGGAGCTAAAGAAGAAATCTTACTGGCAATAAAGAAACATAAGTCCAAATTTTTCAAATTTTTTCACAACAACTAAAAAACAAATATTAACAAATACATTGTGGATATTTTGAAAACGTCTTTCATAAAATAAAACGGTGAATGTCCAACATTTAACAAAATAAAGAATGTTCAGGGTTCTTCAAGCCCTGCTTTTAGGAGGCGGATCTTAAGTTTCACTTTGGTTTGCTGCACAAGTGTGCTTCCACCGGTTGTGGCTGCAAGAGTTTCTGTTTTTGCCGGACACCGTCTAGCTGCAGATCTCCAGCGTGAAGCTGCTTCCGGTGCAGGCTCCAGTCTCAAGCCTACCTCCAGTGTGAGGCCCGGAAATGACAAACTTTTTTAGGCCTCCTGAGGGACTCCAGCGCGATTAGCTCCAATAACCGGTTCGCTCCACAAGCGCCACTAGCGTGGCTACAGCCAAACTGGAGCAGTCCGTTTATCAAACAAGAATAGCAGCGCCTAAAATAAACTGCATACCTGTGTGGTGCGCATGTGTGCCTCTGTTGTTAAAGTTTATTGTTACAGACTCATTTCAACTATCAGGAGTCACGGAAACATGACGTCACATGCGTCTTTTTCTGGTCAGTCCTGTCAGTGGTGCATTTGGACCAGAGTGAAAACAAATGTGAAAAACAATACTTTATGCTACCAGTATGTGTGAAAACACGTACTGTGGCTTTTTAAATGAATTGTTATTTATTCCTAGATTTATATTTGTTATTTTTCAGTTGTGTCTGTCAACCTAGAGGTTCGAGGAATTAAACACCACCCCAGCAACAAAAACCACTCCTCCCCCAGGCGAGCAGAGACTCTGTCTGGACCAAGCTGATGTCCTTAGAACTCTGAAGAAGGTCAATGCCCGGAAAGCAGCTAGACCTGACAACATACCAGGAATGTGCTGACCAGCTGGCTGGGGTTCTCACAAACATCTTCGACACCTAACTGCATCAGGCTGTGGTACCATCCTACTTTAAGACTGCCTCAATCATACCAGTGCCAAAGAAAAACACAAGCTCTTCCCTCAACGACTACCGCCCAGTAGCACTCACTCCCATCATGATGAAGTGCTTCAAGAGGCTGGTGAAGGATCACATGGTCTCCAGACTCCCTCCAACATTCGACCCATACCAGTTTGCTTGTCGCCCCAACCGCTCCACAGAGGATGCCATCTCCTCTACACTTCATCGGAGCCTTGAGCCTATAATTTTTGCAGCAGCATGTGTGAAAACAGTCTAAAGGGGCGTTCAGACCAATCCCGTCGGTTGATCATTTTTGGATCATTCGCGTCAGACGCGCTAGACGCTCGTGAAAAAAAAAACAAACGAGCCGCTCATTTAACCCGCGGCTGAAATAACCACCGTTGCTGCACTATATGTACTGTACAAGTCACATAAGCACCAGAAAACCACCCGCCGTGGGTTCATGACGTCCTCCGCAGAGGCACTGATCTGGGGGAATTTCACCGTCTCCACCATGACAACCGGTTCCAGCGGTAGCCTACCTCAGGCTGACTGGAGCCCGGTTAGAGGACCTGTTACCTCGGTCAGTGGGGGTTAAACTCGTCACTGATTGGCTATCGCGGTGCGATGCCGCCTGAAAAGTTCAATATTTTCAACTTTATTTGTGTCACGTCATTCGCCAGACGCTTCATTCGCATCACCTGATATTAATTTGTGTGTCATTGCGCCATATTGATTTTTAATGTAGAGTTGTCGCTCAATTCGCGTCTGACGCGTTTGGTCTCAACGCCCCTTAAGAGTGAATGAATGAGAACAGCAGTTCTCTAAGGACTGCATTACTTTGTTTGTGTTGAGCCACATTTACCATTTTAACTCTATTCTTAATGTTTCTGCCTGCTCTTGAAATTCTGTGCAGTGTGAGAAGTTGTTGAAGCACAGTGGAGTTTTAATACTAGAAAGTTTGATGTGAAACAGGTTTTTTAAATAAAGTAGCCCAGTGAATTTAGAAGCACACAGGTTTTTTTTAATGTGGTATCGAAAAAATATTGAAAATCGTGGAAATTTACTGGTATTGGTATCGACTACTGAAATTCTGGTATCGTGACAAACCTACTGATGAGCAGGTGGCACTTTATACAGTTGCCTCGGCCACCAGTGTATGAATGTGTGTGTGAAAGGGGTGAATGTGACCTGAGTGTACAGTGCTTTGAGTGGTCGCAAAGACTAGAAAGGCGTGATATAAGTGAGTCCATTTCCATTTAAATTTGTGTGTAAAAGCCTACTAAAAATCTACTCCGGATTCATGAACACTGCGGGAAACTCAGATCTGATCGTAAACATGTGTGTAAGATAATGAATGCCAATCCATTGTAAAGTGACACCGTGCTCCTGGCAATCAGCTGTTAGCATAAAGCTCAGCCCATGAATTGCCAATGACCACCAGGTAATCATTTGCGCCGAGCACCCACGTGTGCCAGCCTACACTTCTCATTGATTTGCGAATGACCTCTATCTACCCCGCTCCATATCAACGCATTGCACTTTGATGTCAGGTAAACGGCTTAAAAGGGTGGACGGCAAATTGCTGATAAAACTTGAACTATATTCTTCATCGGAGCATTTTGCGTCACGTTACATTGCTTTGACATTAACCCCTTGTATGCATCATCAGTGTGTAGACTGTGTGTGTGCACGCGTGTAGTACGTGTGTATTCATTGCGGTCGCTGCTGTCAATTGATCTAATGTGTGCTTTACTGTGAGGCAAAAGTGCGCACGTGTCATGCCAGCACGGTGACTAACTTAACTAAATGTGTATATTTTTAATCGTTCATCGTGTTTATATCATGTGTTTCAAAGGCATCTGCGTATTGTGTACATAACAGAGCGCATTATGAGTTAAAATTGTAATTTCCAATAATGACAAGCATTATTGATAATGCAATTGTTGATTGTGTAGATTTTATTCGTAACTACAAAAAGATCGGAGCTACTAAAATATTGATGAATGCGGAGATGCACGTAAATTTCCGTCTGCCAACAGTTTCCACACAAATTCGTTTTGCTCACATTTCATTTAATGAGGCCCACTGTAAGGAAATGGACACCTGAGGCTAGTGAGGCTCTCAAGGACTGAGTCTACAGCTGGGGCGGGTGCTGGCTCTGTGGAAAATATCCTGTATAGTCAGGTTTCTGGAGGAGGATAAACACATCATCTGCACAGAGGATTGTTTTGTGTTCCGTGGATATTGATTTGATACCCTTGATGTTATTGTCCTGTCGTATGCTGGCTGCAAGTGGCTCCAAGAAAATTGCAAAGAGTGATGGGGCGAGGTGATTTTCACTGTGAAGTAACATAGTTACACTGCAGCCAAGCAGCACATTCTGAAAAGAGGTACATTCATACCACCCAGAATCATTTAGGAGAAGCCTAAACAGAATTAACAATGGATTATTTGTTGACAAACCAAAGATGGATTGAAGGCCTAAATTTCTGTGAAAAGAAGCAGAGGAATAGCCAGTAAGCAGCTTGGATGCTGATATTATTGCCGACGACCCAGAGGACAAATGGAGCTCACGGCCAGTGCAGTGATTGTCAGGGACTTGCTAAGTGCCACTCATCAACTGATTACTACCTGCTTTACTGACTGAAAAAGGATGACAAGGTAAATTGTGTGGATTTTGAAAATAAGGAGGGCTCTACAGGAGATGAGGCAGGGAAAAAAACAACAGAGTTGCCAACATCAGTAGCAATCAAGTGGAACAGGAAATGCAACAGCTTGAAGCTGCATTTAGAGGACAGAGTTTGACTCCAGACCTCCAGATCAGAAGCAGAAACATCAGCCTCTGGCTTTGCTCAACAGGAAAGTTTCCCAACGAGTCTGTAGCATTATCTGGCAAATGTAAAATGGAAGAGGAGATTACTGTTGGAGGAAGAGTGAGCTAGGTTGTCATGCCCGAGGAGACAAAACATCAAGTTGATATATGATATATCAATATCAAAAGACCAAGATGTATCCACTCCAATCCGAACGCACATTTATTAACAGTTGGGCCATGGTGGGAGAAACCATGCTCTCTCCACAGGAGCAGAGCAAATATTAGAAAATCAGTGTCAATGCAGCGACAAGAAAGATCCTGTCCAAATGTGCATTCTGTAAAAATTACGGGTTAAAAATGACCGCAGCGTGAGAGTACGTGTCTCTATCGCTTTGTCTGTTTGAAGCCTTGTAGTCGTTAAGACTGCAATTCTATGCAGGCGATCCACTCTCCTTAATCCATTAAGTTTGAGCATTTTCAGTTGTTTCATTGTGAGCTCTCTTTGTGCATGCTGTGAGTGAAGATGGCCATTTTAACACTGCAACGCTTGCTGGACGCCATTGAGAAGAGTAAGAATGAAATGCTGACTCACATTAATTCAAAAGTGGATCCTATTCAGACTTGGCTTGGCTAATATTCAGACTTCCCTATACACATTGGGATCACAAGTTGAGTTGATAGAAAGGAGAATCAGCACAAATGAGAACAACATTGATGATCTTACCGAGCAAATGAAAGCACTCAAAACACTCTCCTCTGGGAGAAGATTGACGACCAGGAAAACAGGCTTCACCGCTCGAACCTCCGTGTCGCCGGAATACCCGAGTCTGCTGAAGGTGCTGATATGATCCAGGTCTTGTCCCAGTTAATCCCATCATTACTGGGTCGGGAGAATTTCCCCTACTCTCCAGTCATTGAAAGAGCACATCGCTCACCGACCCAGCGTCCTAACGACCGGGACACTCTCAGGCCCATCATCGTGAAGGTGCTCCACTTCCAAGACAAGATTAAAATCATCCGACTGGCCAGGGCAAAAAGAAAAGTGGAGTTCAATGGGTCCTGTGTCTACTTCAATCCAGACCTCAACGCAGACATGGCAAGATGACACAAGAGCTTCGGCAACATCAAACGTGAGCTCTGTGACCATAAGATTAAGTACTTTATCCATTATCCGTGCACATTGTGTGTCTCTATTGATGGCAAAGAACAACGCTTTGACTGTCCCAAGCAAGCTGAAGCTGTCCTAAAAAGAGCACCGAACTCTCCTGACAATATGTGCTAATATGGGTGAAGTGCCTAGGGCTTGGCTAGCGCTGGCTACTGCTACCTGCTTGATAGTATCTTGTCGGTGGGCTCAGCTTGGGAATGAAGCCGCCAATTGACTTTTTCATCTTCGCTTTCTGAAGGGGATTATTTGTAATGCTTCGGTATGTTTTGTGTTGGCATGCTGGTTTTGTGATACATGTTCGGCACTGAGCCTACCTTTATGTTGTTATTATTATTGCGTCACTTCCCCTAATAAGGCCCAACCCCCCACTTCATGTTATCATGGCTTGGCTAAGATGCTGCCTGTACATTATTATTATTCAGTTATTTATTTAGCTCTCTCTCTCTCTCTCTCCTTTCTTTCCTCTTTTACATATTTTCTTTTGGCAGGCTACGAATATTTACTTTCTTTCTCTCTTTGACAACAGAGTATTCGGGTTATTGGATTCATAGTTAATCCTCACAGGCATGCTCTTGGCTATGAAACCCAGGGAACCACTTGCTGCTACCTGGGTTAAAGCTTGTGCATCCTTGATGGACTTAACTTAAAATTTTGTGTTATACGTTGTGTGTGTGTATGAATGTGTTTTGATTTGTATGGGTTGTAACCCTTTACTATTTTCAAGTATTTTGCCTGGTGACAGCACCGACTGCTTTGAAAAACATGTTGGAAGATATAAAGGATCAAAAGTAATTAGGGCCCGAGCCGAGAGTCAACGACTCACGAGGGACCTATTGAAATTCGAATGGCGCGGGGACACAAGGGCCCGTTCATGACTGCGCGCAGTCCTAGTTAATTTTAATATTAGAAGTATGGTACCCAATATTGATTAACTTCGTACATGAGTTTACCTGCATAAGCCAAATATCATTCCACTTTCTGAAACATTTCTTAATAGTGATATCTCGGTTAATGAAACTAGTATTATGAATTATGTCTTATATAGAGCTGACAGAATTACTAGGCATGGAAGTGTGGCTATCTGTGTCTCTGTAGACATTGCATCTGAACTTGTCGTTCCACCTATTGCTCCACAGGGTTTTGAGTCAGTTTTTGTGAAAATTGTATTACATACGAATAAGTGTTTGCACATAAGCAGTCCCCAGTGGACTCCTTTAACAACTTGATTTCAACTATTACCTCTATATCTGCCATGAATGAATGAATTTTACTCTGTGACTTCAATAGGAATTGGCTAGATAAATCAAGTGACACAATTAAAAGAAAATTTTACTGGTATAAATCTTACCCAGCCTATAGATGAACCAATATGGGTCACCAAGAAAACAAGCTCTTTGTTGGATGAGATACTGGTTTCACATCCTGATAGGTTTATTAAATCTAGTGTTATGTCTGATTGTTTTAGCGATCGCTCAATTGTCTACTGTGCATGGAAAATTAAACTTCCCAAGTCACCACCAAAGGTAATAAAGATCAGGCAAGATAGAAAAATGGATACCGATTTATTTTGTAATGATTTGTTCAACACTGACGGGACTGTTTTCAATTAATACCCAATGTACAGGATGCTTGGGACTATTTTTATGCTGAATTTAATTAAGGCCTTGACAGACATGCTCTGTGGAAATTGGTTAAGGTCAGGGGTGAACATCTTCCCTGGATCACCCCAGAATTTATCAGTCTCTTCAGACAGAAAGACAAAGCATGGTCAATCTACTGTAGAACGAGAAACAATGATGATTGGGAAGTGTCTAGACAACTCAGAGACCAGAGTAAAATCAAAACTCAAAACTCTGACTTAAGGAATACAAAACAATTTTGGCAAAAGATTAAATCTATCATGAACGCCAAAGAAATGCATACAATTAACCAAATTAATGATACTATTTTACATGATCCCCTATGTGTTGCCCAAGCACTTAATCAGCATTTTTCCTCTGTCAGTTCGACTCTTCTTCCTGTCTCATATACCAATGACTGGCGTGGTTACAAAACACCTCCTGTCAGCTCAACCTCATCCTTTTCATTTAGAAAAATCACACCAACTGAAGTACTGAGTGCTATTAGGGAATCCAACCGAATTACCTTACATCTGGAAATCAGCACGAATTACTCCACTCCACAAAGCCAATGATGTTCTTGATTGTAGTAATTATAGACCTATATCTATTTTCTGTACAATTGCAAAAATCCTTCCAAACTGGTCTATTCTCAATTGTCAGAATACCTCAAGATTAATAGTATTTTATCGTCCTCTGAACAACAACTGCCTAATAACAAATGACATTTTAACTGCTGCAGGGAATGGTGAAGTTACTCACGCAATTTTTGTTGACCTAACCAAAGTTTTTGATTTCGTTGATTGGTGTCGCCCATGGGTGGGTCAAAAAGCCGTCGCCATTTTGATCCTTTGCCATGGAACATCAAGTCATGATAACTCCTTCATGCTTTGTCTGATTTACTTTAAACTTCATATATGATGAGGGTCGGCCCCTAAACATGCCTGCCCACGTGTGCTCATGCTCTGAGCGCCCCCTGGTGGACGAACTATCAACTTGGTATACATCCTTCATGCTTTGTCTGATTTGCTGGATGCAAGTTGTGATTAGATGCACTGTGCATTGAAACACCATGCGGGCAGGCGAGGCCACTCGCTCACTCATGTTTTGCAGACGCATTTCACGTTCATGCAGGCGCACTGCCACTCACTCATGATTCACGGGTGTGATTGATAACTGCTGCTGATTCACGTTCGCACTGCCGCTGCTACTCACTGAGAATTCGCGAATGTAGAGACTAGGGGTGCGCGGTATAGACGGTATTACCGTAGAGACGGTAGAAATTCGGCGACGGTAGAGATTTGTATTCTACCGTCCTATCGTCGATGACGTCATCGAGCCGTCGGCCGGTCGGCGGGGCGCCTTGAGTCCGGACGGGACGACGCGCGCGAGTCTGAGCATGCTCAGCGCGGCTCCAGTCGAGCTCACGGTCCCGTTTATATGAACGCGGTCGGACCTCGCGCCGCTCCAACTGCTCGGTGTGCACCACAAGTTTGAGCTCGTATAAACGTTACGTGCCACGCGTCTTTCTCCGGTCCGTTGTCATGGAAACATGCTGCGCTGACAGCGGTGCGATCGTTAAGACCGCACATCCATGGTTTGAACCAGAGACAAA
>JBCAUF010013485.1:0-10672 GCA_038406115.1 Haemulon aurolineatum | reverse complement strand
TGAGGCACGCAATACACACCCATTATAAATGTGAATTTGGTCAGAAATGTTACTGAGTTTAAAACTGCTAAATATTTGAAACTGCTGAACAGATCAAGAAGCTGAATTATAGCTGAAAAGGTTGCAAGTGTGTGAACATTTTAAAAGTTGAATGAAGTCTGTGGCTGAAAGCATGCTTAAGTTGTTGGAGCTTAAAGAAGCAGAAGATTTTGACGAGGTTGAAGACGGTTTCCATTCATTCCTATGGGAAAAAAAACTGCAGAAAAAGTTGAATATTTCAAAAAGTATAAGTTTGTGTTAAGTGAAAAATAATAGCTCCCTTCTGCTGAAAAAGCTGCACGATTTGATGTATGAATTGTTGAAATCGGTGAAGGTTTGAAGGCGCTGAAAAGTGCAGAAAAACGGCGGAATTTGTCCGAAAGGAATAACAATAGTGTGGATGCTTTCAGCATCCACACAATGAAGCACTGTTCCATTTGCATGTGTGTGACCGCAACCTTATTCCCCCTGATCCTCAGGTGGCCCAGAAATCTGGTCCTGTTTGTGATTGGATGCTGCGGCTCATCAATAACAGAACCAATCAGCTGTCATGATGCTCAGTGATGTCAGTGTTTTCTGACTCAACAGGGTGTTAAAATGAGTGTCTGAACATCCTCTCCTTCATCTCACATCACATCGTCTGTGTTCATGGGATGAGTCCATCAGTGACGGCTGCTACTCTGTGGCTGACACACTCATGGAAGATCTGGTTTGATTGTTAAAGCTGCAGTCGGTAACATGGAGAAGAGAGCAGACTGAGCCGGAAAAATTTAACCAACACAAGTTTTATGTCACTCCCCCTCCGTCCCCCTCTCCGCTGCACTCATGCTCTGTCTACAAGCCCCTCCTCCCTGCAGCAATTGCCCGGCTGCTGTGACCGCGACCAAAAAGAGGAGGCAGGGGGCAGTTCACAGTGTGTGAGCAGTGATTGAAAGATGTCAGACACTCTGTCAGACGCTCCTCTGGCTCTGATTGGTTGTTTTGACTCAGGCGCGGTGGATTCATGCAAATCGCAGTAGAGGCAGTAGGTGGGATCAATGGAGCCAGTTTTTTTTTTCCCCACAGATTACATGTCTCATGTACTGCTGTCAGGGCATAGGGACTGTTAAAGCAAATATGACAAAATTACTTTCATACAAGTTACCTACTGCAGCTTTAATGTCCTTTTTTGAATGTTTGTCAAACTATTTGTAAAGTAGTTGAATATTGTTAAGCATTTGATTCATTAAGCAACTCATCATTTCCATGACAAATGCAGCCCTGGCCTCTGATTGGCTAAATGGTGTAACAGGCTTCCCTGTGCTAGTTGGGTGTTTAGTTGAAGCTATGGAGCCTTTAGAGTACACTAGTCTTTGACCGTGTTTATTTTGTTGTTGCTGCATTTACTGTGCTTACCATGCTCATGTTGTACTGAAAGAGAAAGTCTCAGTAAACAGTTCAAAGGAAGAACGGGTCAGTTATATGTTTGGACTAAAGAGGACAGAAGCTGCAAAGACAAGGTCTGATGTTAAACAGTGTGTGCAGCCTGTAAACTGTGCTGCTGAAGCTCAACTCAAACTTTGTCTGAATTTACATCCACATGTGATGCTGCTGTTGGCAAAGGATTATTATTACTGTTGATTATATAATCTATAAGAATGTGATGAACATGCAGCACTTACTTTGTTGCTGAGGTTTGACATTCAGATATACATCTTTAACTCTCCATTCTCCTCCTCTTGACCCTCTGACGGTGCAGGTGTAGGTGCCGCTGTCAGAGGGTCGGAGTTTTGTCAGATTGAGGCTGAGGTCTCCAGTGTCCAGAGCGTCAGTCTTCATGGATGTTCGGCCGCTGTAAAGCTGGTTTTGGTCTTTAAGTCCATCACCTTCCTGCTGACGCTGGTGGATGGTTGAAGGATTCAGATCGTTGCGGCTCCACACCACTGAGGGGTTGTCCATCTCAAAAGTTGGAAACTCACAGGGCAGCATGGCAAACTTCTCTCCCTCAAACACCTCCACTGCTGAGGCATGCTGGGAAACTGTGAGGCCACACAATTAGAGAGGTTCAATCAAATGGCCCAAAAAGAAAATCAGCAATCCATATCGGCTAAGGGTGATGGAAAAAAGATCGGCATAAGCATCGACCTTAAAAAAAATCCATATTGGTGTATCCCTAGTGTCTGAACTCCTCTTTCCTCACATCTTTTCCCTCATCTCTCCATCACGTCTTCAGTGGGAGTGACTAATGGGGCGTTCACATCAAACGCGATGGATGCGATGGGAGCGACAAGTTTCCATTCAAAACCAATGTAAATCACGCGATGACACGCGATGAAGCTTCAGGCGACGCATTTCGGGCGAGACGAGCGACGCGATGAAGCGACATCGCGTCCAACGCTTCATCGCATCCATCGCTTGAAGTTGAAAAATTTGAACTTTTCAAGCGACATCGCGTGACGCTGTGCCGCGACATCCAATCAGCGTTGATATCCAACCGTGTGACGTCACTGACGTAAGGACCCTTGACGCACATTTCAAAACATGGAGGAAAAGATTATTGTGGCTGTGTGCGGTTTCCCGGAGTTTTAAGAAACAACGTCGTCCTTGTACCGCGATCGAAACACACAAACAAACAGACCACACACACGCCGGTGTAGTCTCATGCCGGTGGTCTCAGTGACACTGTTTAAATATCAATGATCATAGCTGCAGCGCTAATTACTCTGTGAAACTGTGAATACTGGATGACAATAATAACAGTGCGATGTCATCGGTTATTAACTCGGCCGTGGTTAGCGTAGGTGGGTTGCGTCATCGCGCGATTGAAGCGATGACACGATGGCGAAAAATGTGACAAATGTGATCAAGCGACGCGATACTCGCGTTACGGGCGATGACATCGCGTCCATCGTGTTTGATGTGAACGCCCCATAATACTCAGGGAAAAGACCAGACTGAATGACATGCGGAGACACATCATACAAATGAGACAGACTCTGAGTGTTTTCCACGGTGAGAAGAAATCAAAGCTTTGATTTGGACCATCTGGGCCTATGTGTCTCTGTCATGTTCAGGTGCTGTGGCTGGACAGGTGTTGAATGACTGGAACCTTCTCTGCATTGTGTGCAGCCTGTTAACTGTGCTGCTGAAGCTCAACTCAAACTTTGTCTGAATTTACATCCACATGTGATGCTGCTGTCAAAATCACCGTTAATATTTCTTCCAGTTTTTGGTCTGTTTCAGATTTTATAATGGGTGTGTATTGGACGGAATGTTCACAGCTAGAGTGATGACATCATCATTAGAGTGGAGAGGAGCTGGAAAATATTCTAAAAAACTCTCTTTAACTTAAATTCTTGAGTGTAAGAAAAAGTTGATTTGTGCCGGTCACAGCAGCAGGGGTTTGAGATATTTTTGGTTCAAATGAACTGAGCTCTCACAGTAGCAACCAGTGACTCAACAGCTGCTTGACTGGTTGTTGATAAATTACATGACAGATTTAACATCACGTAGCAGCAAGACGCAGCTTCGCTGAGTTTCAACTGTAGAGAGTGTAGAAAGTGTGGACCTCAAACTATATATCAGTTTTTAAACTGTGTTGATAGGCCAAATAAAACCAGATTTCTGATAAATTATGTACGGCATACCCTTTTCTGAATATTTCATGTCACGTTCAATGCGCGTTTGGTGCAGGAAGAAACTGGAAAAAGGAGTGTTTGACAAGTAACAACAGTGCTGGCAAGCAGAAAGTGAAAAACCCCATGACAACCCCTCTCCTATTGGTGGAAAAATGCACGACATCAATCAATCAAAAATCATAATGGCAAACCCCGGCATTTGGTTGCTATGGGAAAAGGGAAAGTTGTGGGAGTTACAGCGGTGGGTTGGATAGAGATAGACAGCCTATCAATATCTCCCACAACTTTCCCTTTAGCGATAGTGAGTTTTGAGATTTGAGTGATTTGTGACTGCTTTAGTGTATTTTGAGTGTTTAGTTAGAGTGTAGTGTTGTAGTGTAGTGTGTTTAGTGTGTGTGCAGTTGTTATTTTGTTTTGTGTGATAAAACAATGAGGCAACTGATGAATGTGGAGCATGCAGTGGAGCTCTTCTTCGAGCTGGAGGGGGACGCAGCGGAGCCAGAGTCTGAGCCAGAGAGTAAGGACTTCGGCGACGAAGTGGATGATCCCTCGTTTATTTTAGAGGAGGAGAGAGAGGACGGGACAGCAACTGCGCGGCACGCCCACCAGGTCCTGATCTCCGCTGGCTCAGGCAGCAGAGCCACACATCAGCTGTGAGCACTGGAAAACAGAGGAGGATGCTGATACTGCCCCAATAGTAAGCAGGTTCCAGCCTCAGAGACCACCAGGAGTCTAGGTGGAGACACATGCCCCCCACAGTCCAAGAGACCTTTTTCTTTTGTTTTTTGCAACTGACAGTCAGAACCATCTGCAGCAACACTAATAAAAAGGCTGCAAAAAACAAAGAATCAGGGAAAAGGTACAAGTGGACTGACATCGAGTAGGATCTGTATGAGTTTTTTGGTCTCCTGATCTACATGTCGTTGGTGTCGCTGCCGAGTCTCCAGGACTACTGGAGAGACAACCACATTTTGTCTGGGCCCCTTCCAGCCAAAGTGATGACCAGAGACAGGTTCAAGTCCATATTCTGAAACATCCGCCTCAGTAATCCTGAGGAGGATGTAGAGAATGACAGGAAGAAGGGAACACCAGGCCATGACAAACTGTTCAGAGTCAGGCCTCCGGATGACGGCATCCTCAGTGCCTGCCAGGCTTATTGCCACCCGAGGAGAGAGCTGTCAGTGGATGAAAGGATGGTGGCGACGAAGGCAAAGACTGGCATGGCACGGTATATGATGGACAAGCCAACTAAATGGGGGTTGAAACTTTTTATCTTGGCTGAGTCAAGCAGTGGCTCAGGTACACTGGCAAGACTGCAACTGCAAGTGAGCATGGGCTGTCTTATCATGTCGTCGTGGACCTTATTCAGCCATCCTGTCTGGGCACTGGGTACCATATTTACATGGACAATTTTTACACCAATCTAAAACTGTTCATGGACCTGGTCAGCATGAAGTTCAGAGCATGTGGCGCCTACAAGGGATGCGCCAGAGGGAGGGAAAATGCTCTAACCAGAAAATGTGGAAGAGGATCTGTGACGTGGATCAGAGAGGGCCTACTAGTGTTTGTGAAGTGGATGGACACACAGGAGGTGTCTGTCTGCTCCACCATCCATCCAACATTTTCAGGTAAGACAGTGCAGAGAAGAGTGAAGGACAGAGATGGACGCTGGGCTGAGAGAGACATTTTCACACCAATCATGGCCTACAACAAGAACATGGGTGGGATTGATCTGTCAGACCAGCTCATTCAGTACTACTCCACTCACAGAAAAATTGCTCGCTGGTACAGGACCATGTCGCTGCAGTTCCTGGACATTGCAACAACAAATGCCTTCATCTTGCACCATGAAATGAGCAACGCATAGCAGGTGCAGCCCATGACAAACACAAAGACTTTATGGTGGAGTTCGTGTCTCAGCTTTGTGGCATGGACAAGGCAGGCGTTCCCCAGAACAGGAGGGCCAATCACATCCCTGTGCCCATCCTCACAGCCACAGATGCTGGCCAAAAAGCCACCAAAGGCAGACTGAGGTGCATGCGATGGCTTCAGGTGGACAGCAGGAGGAGTGACACACCATGGAAGTGTCAGGCCTGTGATGTGCCCCTCTGTCTTGTGGTGGACAGGAACTGTTTTTGGAGTGGCATAAGTAATTTGTGTGCCATTACATTGTTTTGTTAAATTACTTTGTTGTGTGCTAAGATTGTACATAGGTTTTGAAATTTGCAATTTATATTTGCATTCTAAGTTATAAAAGTGGTTGGTTAAACATATTTGTGGTTTTCACAGTAAAAAAATCTAACTTTTCTCCTCAGATTTTATGCTTTCTGTGTGATTTTAGGTCCACTGTGTTAATATAGTATGTCAAAATAGAACTGTAAATCCACACTTGTGAGGTTGTGCTGAAAAAATTACAACAAATCAATGGAAGGTAAACTGTGTTAAGGTGAAATATAAAGGTAAAATCAAAAGTAGTCAAAAATGGCCAGTTGCACCCCTGACTCCTGAGGATTAAATCAAAAATACCTCGGGAGTTTGGAGCACAAGTGGCGAAAGTGACATTTTCAGAATTTTACAGGATAGCTAAAACAAACTATTCATGGCTTGTAATTACTTGATCAAAAACAACATATTTGAGTCATCTATATTTTATAGAGATTAGGCTTCACAGAATCCAGATTTGAGGGATGTCACTTACACCCCATGTGCTCCAAACAGCTCAAAGACTGTAACTGTGATCGACCATGATTTCATATCATATGAGAGTCTGACAAGGACAGAAATCAGTCAGTCAATCAGAGAAAAGTAACTAAAACTTGTGAGTGATGCACGTCGGATTAACACAGAAAGCCCTGACAGTCTGAATATCTAGCAGAACAATAATGAAAGCTGTTGTACTCTTTCCTCTGAGTTTAATAATTCATCTGTTTAATGTATTTATGTGGTTTGAGAGGGACAGATCTGATCAGCTGATTTATAGACAGCAGTAAACTGATGCTGATTTACATGAGAATTCATGTCACAATTAGGATGAACCATGAACAGAAATCTGATCGCCTGTAGAGCATTTAATGTCATCAATAAAGTAATTGGAGACAAACTGATCAATGAGTCTAATCACATTTTAATGAGTCAGAGTCAGATCTAACAGGATGAGTGTTTCTGTGACTTCCTGTACAGACTGTGGTCTGACCCACACTCCAGCATAGTGGATGGTGATAATACACCTGAAGCTGCCAGCTGCCATGAAACAAGACGAAGAAGACTGAAGGCTGCTGCAAACAGACGTAATAAAGAGTAGACACCGCATCGACCCGCTCAACTCAGTGTAATCTGTTTGGCAGGCACAATAAGGTGTCAGCACATTTAATCAATCATAACTTGCTGAATGCAAAACTCATTTTCATGCGGTTTGTTTTTTCTTTGAATGTCATATATACACGTTAACATTCATATTAATATTCATAGTATGCTTAGCAGTAAAAGAATATTCTGAAATGTGATGTGTGATTTCCACAGGAATACGTCGCACAGTGCTCTGGCTTCTTGAATTCTCTCCTGCTTCTGTTCATGTTTATGGCAGCATGAACAAGATGGCGGTTGTATTTCTTGCGCCCCAGCAGCCAATGCGGCGTCGACTCTTCATTATGTCTGTGGCTGCAAACTGTCCAACTTCACCTTTGTGTCTGCCGACTAACTCTCCTTTCACGTCGCTGCAGCTCCCAACATGACAGACTTGTAGTGATTTTCACCTCTTTTCATACTTTTTCCCTTGTTCTGTGCTGATCTGACAGACTGCTTGAGTTCATTCACTTTTTACTTGATGGCACCTTAATTGTAACAATTACAAGACTGCTGTGTAATATTTTCAACATGAAACTATTCGTGAAGTCAGTCTGACATTTGGTCGTGTTTATGTAAAGTTTCCACCACAGCAACAGGAGTTAAATAACATTACAAACAAACTGCAAATAAAACGTGTGCAGTCATGCAGGTGTGTCATCACTGCTCTCAGGTAACGCGAGACCCCACCCCTGGTCTCCAACTTAACGTTAGTCAAAGTTTTACTAATGAGGTATGAAAGCATCAAACATGCATTTTAGATTAAATAACATCATGAAATATAAAATTATTTTGTATAAGAGTGCGTGATGCAGGTCAAAGAAACATTGATTTGATCTTTCATCCAGAAGAACTGAACTGAGGACAGTCAGGACCTGTTCTTCATGTTTTTATCTGAAGAAAACATCGTCGTGGAGCTTAAACAGACGAATGAAGTGAAGATGAAATAAATACAGATGAAAGACATGACGTAGGACTGAGGTGATGATCAGATCAGAGGGAGGAAGGTTATCTTACCGTGCACGAGGAGCAGAAACACCACGAACATCTTCATCTTCTTTAAAAACTATAACAACCACAAAGTCCTCTTTAGTCTGCTTCTAATTAAACGAACACTCCAGAAACACACTCAGGATATCAGCTCACAGCCAGTTCACTCTTTTCTCCGGCTGATAATCTGCTAACACTGTGAGAAAACTTTAGTTTCACTTTCAACTGTTTCCACTGAAGCAACTGTGAGAATATAAAGAAACAAGAGCAGCTTCAACACAAACATGATGTGATCAATAGATAAGAACAAACACACTTAGTAGGAGGAAACATTAACAGACTTTATTGACCTCAACTGAGAATATATCATATTATAGCCGCAGTCATAACGCATAAGTCATTAACACACTGTACAATATAAAGTAGAACATAACATGTCATGGTGCTGTTTGTCAACCAAAATATTTAATCTTGATAACTATCTTGTCACTTTTTGTGTGTTTTAGTCTTTTCTGACAGATCACCCTCACACTGAGTCTGCCCCATTTCAGTGTGCAGGTAAACTGCTTAAACAGCTGCAGGGGTTGGGAAAGTAACCTGCCAGTTCATAGACAATAGGCCATTCTTCATATCTTTATATCAGTGGCTGTCATAAAGATATGAGAATCACATTGTTGCCATTGACTCCAAACACCTGTTTAATTTTTTACAGCGATGTTGGACTGTGGATCCTGTTCATAGTTCCTGGTGGTTATCAGGTCAAAGTGAAGTTAAAGTTATAGTGAAAAAATAAACCGTCTGTGACGGTTTACGATTATTTATTATTGTACATTTATGTAGCTACACTTGGTTGTGCTCAGGTTACGTCTGCAGACACAATTCATGAACAGAACTCGACCAGAGTTGGTTTTCGGGCAAAGTAATGTCACGTCACCAGGACAACGATGATTTTACTAAATCAGACGACAAATGAGACGTATGATTTCTTAAGTGTTCAGAGGGTGTGTGGTGTTGAGTGAAGGAAACTTTAATTAAGTACACACCTGGTCCGAACAGAGTTTAGACACACCTCAAAAAATCTGTGTCTGTTCAAGTGTTAAAGGCTGTATTAAAAATATGTTCCCTGTTTTACTTCAGACTTTTCTGACAGGATACTGAAGTTACATTGTTTAACGAGTCCAGGGTGACAAAGACGGCCGACTCCCGACTCAGGACTGATGACTCTGGTCTGTACCCGTGTAAAGTGAGGACAAATTATGGTTTCAGCTCTGAAGATGTCAACTGAATGTCACAGCTGAGTTGATCCAGTCAAACTCAGTAAAACTTTCAGAGCAAGTTCAATTCAGCAGATTTTCTGGACAAATCAGAACTGAAGAAAAGTTCAAATGCATCTTTACACTTCTTTCTGACAGTGTCTGGAAAATATGTTCCAACTTCATCTGTTGTGGATATTTAGTTTTCTTTATCAGTGAAATGTTTGATCCTCTCATGAGTGACACAGATTTTTTGGCCTCTTTACAGCAGCGAGGGATCGGCCTGAACCTGAGAGACCAAACACATCAAGTTGGGGAAGGATTGGCCTCAAATGTGGCCTGACAACAGCAGTGGTTGTGCTGCTTGTTTTCTTTTCTACACTCACTGTCACACACGTCACATGAGTAAAATGGGTCTAAAGAAACTGTGAAAGCTGTTCATGATATAAACACATCCTGTCTTTACATTCTTCAGTCAGTGGCCATGATGTCAGAGTCAGAGGACACAACTGAGAGACAAAATAATGGACTCGAAGGAGGAAACATTGACAATTATTAGACAGACACTTTCCTCTTAATGATAATAAACTGACACGGTGAGAAAACTTTAGTGTCACTTCAACTGTTTCCACTGAAGCAGCTGTGTGAATGTGAACAAACAGGCAGAGCAGCTTTTAGAGAAACGTTGTGTGTTTAATAGTTGTTAGTTCAAAACTAACTGATGACAGACTTGGTAGAAAGAAACATGCTGCTGTTCACAAACTAAAATATTTCAATAAGATCGTCGTCTTGTCACAGTTTGTGTATTTTAGTACTTCATGACTCCTGATGAACGTCATTCAGTTTAAAATGTAGAATCATATTATGAACATCATTGTCCATACTGGACATTATTTGTCAACAAGGAAAGCTCCTGTGGCTTTTATCAACACTATTGGTTGATTTGTCAGCTGATAGTTAAGTGGTTGCTGCTGCTGGCTGACAGATTACACTCCATTTAAAACAGCTTTACCAGACTTGTCAGACTTTGCTTTAGTTATTTTTACTTTAGACGTAGAGTTTCTCAGAGAAACAACCCAGCAGGACCAGCAGGACTCTGAATCCAAAACCTAAAGGCCTCTAGTTTCGTCCGCCAGGCGCAGTCTAGACTTTGCGGAGGCCCGCCACGCCAACGGGGTGTGTCCAGGCGTCTTTCGCAAGTTTGGCTCACCAGCGGACCCGGCGCAAATCCTCCCCTTGCCCACTTTCGTCCTTCCCACCGGCGCAAGTGGGAGGGAAGGAGGAGAGAGGGCGTGGAGTGGGTTTCACACAGCCGAGTCAGATCTTCACCAATCAGATGAGCTCCTCTCCTCAACTTTAAATGTGTCGTGGCGAGGCGTACTGCGTCACCGCACACGTCACCAAGACCTCAAAGGCAGCTTTCTGCTGTTT
>JBCAUF010013238.1:0-10691 GCA_038406115.1 Haemulon aurolineatum | reverse complement strand
TAACCCCCTTTCCCACCTCCATCCCTCCTAGTGGCGCAAGTGGGAAAGAAGGAGGAGAGAAGGTGTGGAGTGGGTTTAACACAGCCAAGTCAGATCTTCATCAATCAAATGAGCTCCTCTCCTCACCTTTAAATGCGGCATACTGCAAGTTTTGTCATTTCACCATGACACTGCGCTGTCACCAAGGAGACCACAGCATCAGACGCCCAAACTGCTATTCAACACATTGAACAGTGGTTGTTGTGATTATTTATTTCATTAAAATGACCCTGAAACTGTGGAAACCTGCCTGTAAGGTCTTGGTGACGTGTGTGCACTGTGCGCCGGTCAGCCAAGCTACCACTGTGCAGGCCTTCACCTTGCGCCGAGAGTAGGCCAGGTTCGAGCTTGCGAGCTTCCAGGGCACCTTTGCTGCAGCTTTTTGGTATGAAAATGTCACTGTGCCAAGCTGAATCCGTGACACCTCCCCCTGCTGCGTCGCCACACCCATCTTGGCGCCCTGCACCACCATGTGCCGTGGCAGGAAACTAGAAACTCTGTGTTTGAGTGACTGACTAGGAGTTCTTGGACGTCACAGCCTCCACCAGCAACCAGAAACCCACACAAACTAACAGTCCTGTTAAAGTGGATGCCAGATTTCTGGGAACTATTATGTGTGTTCATAGGTGCAGGTTAAAATGTAGAAAAACTCAAGATGAGACTGAGATTTAAATGCTCAGAAGTTCATGGGATGTTTGTTGAAGTATTGAAGATACTGTTTTGAGCACTATTGGGTGATATTCAGGTAAGTGGACAAAAGGTGTAACCAATCAGAGAGCTAGAATAAGTGACATAAGCGAATAAACTGTAATCAAGTGAGGTTCACACTACAACATTGTTGTGGAGTTAATAACTGAGTAGAATAAACTGTAGTGGCCAGTAGTTCTGCAGAGTGATTTTTCTTGCATATTGGAGCCTCTGGCAGGGATGTGACCACGTAGAAATTTAAATTTCAAACTCAGAATTATCACAGTCTGGAGCCCTGCCACGTGATTACTTAAATAGAATATACCTTAGGCTATCTGGCTTACCTTTATCATTAGGACTAAACCCAGATACCTGCTAACTGCACTTTAGACACACTATTGTAGGATAGACAATATGATATATGCTACAATGACTTCTGTCACTAGTAGCTCAGCTTTTACATTTTTCAAACAAGGATGGGCAGTCAGGATGGTATGAAAAAATAGATACAACTATAAAGAACTTCAAATTTGGTCCATAACAAACTGGCGAAATATTGACTAGAACTTTGGTGTCAATACTCAATAACTCCAAAGAATTAATGCTTGTGATTTAGTTTAGACAGACTGGCATGTTCAGTAAACATTTCACATTTATACTGATACCTAACAATGAAAGGTTCAAGCATTGTAGTATTAATGTTGTAACACTGGAAACCAGAAATGATCAACTACTTTTTTTTACTACTGTAATGTTAACTCAATACATAATAATATTTTGAATGGAAGCAAAAGAATTGGTGAATCTGATATTCAAGTAATAAAAAATTGAGGTGAATGAGGTGAATCTAGTCATTTTGACTCATTTCGCTGGTTAGGTGAAGAACTGGGATCTCTGTTGCAGCTAAGGGTTAAGTGAAAAGACATGTTTCTGCACAGTTTTTTATGCAATTTGGTTCCATGGTAGATGACTCAGCCCTTGGCAATGGAGTTGACAGTTCCCACTTAAAACTCTGCAGGAAGACACAACTTTATACATATGTGGGACATATTTATGAAACAGTGAATGCCACATTGAACCTCCAACATTATTAAGCTGTAGTGTCCTGTTTTTCTTAAGGGATTTGGAGACATGTCCCTCAACACCTGCAGGGGGAGCTCAAGACATTCCTAGACCAGAGAGAATATATACAAGTGCCTCAGTGCATTCTAGTTGTGCTAAAGGCTCTCCTACCACTTGAACATGCCCATAAATCCAGAGAGAGGCACCATGAACAGGTGTCCAAACCACTTAAACTGGATCGTTTGGTCAGGATGCCCGGGATAATCACCAGGTCCATAAGGATGATGCCCTGTTGAGGACACTGATTTGGTGCTATTGTGATTTCAGTCTTTCACCATTGTCACCGTCAGGCCAAAAGTACCTGAAGGGCATGGGTGGAGAGAAGGGCTACCCTGCTTTGCCTACTGCCATGACAATCCATTCCTGGATAACCTGGGGAAATTAAGAATTGTTTAGAAACAGACCTATTGTTGGCCACCTTGAAATAGTTTCTGCAAGGGCAAAGATTAACTATCTCACCATTTTCAACCGTTTTTTGACAATAGCTAACCCTAAAAGCCTTTGCTCTCTGCGATGGGACACCACACTCTGGTCTCCTGCATGAAAATGAGATGCACCACATGCCCATCCACCCACCCAGACACACATGCCGTTGCTTCCCTCAGGGGGAAATATTAAATTCTTGGGAAAACTGTTTGCAGCACAGAGCCTGAAGAGGATCCTTTGATCTACATAAGCTAAATTCCTTTTCAATGATTCATGAGAAGTGAACATCCTACCTGTTTTAGCCAGATAAGCTTTGGATGTAGCAAAATGGGCAGGCTCTAAATGGTTATGTCTCTTCCACAGTTGACTTAATGAAGGCTGAACTGATGGCAAACACGTTTCCCTGAGCTTGCAGTGAAAACATCAAATGTCAATAGAGCAGAATCTTTTTTTATTCATTAATAATAATAATAATAATAATAACTTTTATTTATAGAGCGCCTTCCAAGACAGCCAAGGTGCTTTACATGAGCCCTCCTTTGCGACTTCCATGTACATAACATGGACTGTAAACTGTAAACCGTAAACTGTAAACTCAGTTGGCAAGAACAAATACTGTGCTAAGAAATACACCCTGTCAATCTGACAGTACATTTATCTACATACATATATGTAATTAACACAGCCAATCATTTCATGCAGAATTATTAAAATATGTTCAAAGGGTGGCCTTCTCTTTCTAGCTTTTCCAATGTTATCTACCCTAGCCTTTAGGCTCCTGGGACTAACATGCATAGTCAGACTTGTGTGTTTGATGTGATGGAGAACCCTCTGGGAATACATTCACTGGAATCAGATCCACAAGGTGAGACATGCTAACCACAGGGCTGGATTACAATCCCACAATCAGAAAATGTTAGATCTTCATCCAGACAAACAGTTGATTATCCTGAATTAAAATGATATTGGGAGATCAGCCAAATATACCTATTAACTCCAGGAATTGTATTGTAGATTATTGGATGGATTGCCATGGAATTTTGGACAGATATTCATGGTCCTCACAGGATGAACCCTACTGATTTCAGTTGGTCATCCCCTGAATTAGCTTGACAACTACTGGATAGATTCCATTACAGTTTGGTTCAGACATTCTGATCTTCTGACTTTTCATGTAACACCATCTCTGCACCAATTAGCATTAATTTTGGGTGCCACTCGAAAGAAGTCACTGTCGCTTCCTGTGTCCACTGTATGGTATGGTAAATGGACTGACTACACTGACATACACACATTCATATACTGGTGGCCGAGGCTACTATACAAAGTGCCACCTGTTCATCAGTATGCTCATTCATACACATTCATACACCGCTCTACCACAGCCGCCCAAGAAATGGTGCTAAGAAATGGCCACTAATCATACATTATCTTTGAATAATTTCAAAGGTAATGTATGACAGAGGTAGATGAGTTAAGTCTGATTGCAGTTGGGAGGAACGATTTTCTGTATCGTTCCTTTAGCAGTGTGGTTGAATGGGTCTGTTGCTGAAGCTGCTCTTTAGTTTGTCCAGTGTTTCGTGGAGGGGGTGGGGTGATGTGTTTGTTTAGTCTGTCTGTGTCCTTTGTCTTGATGTCTGCACCCCAGGACACCGCAGCAAAGAAGATAGTGCTTGCCACAGCAAGCTGATAGAAAATCAGCAGCATCTTATTGCAGAAATTAAAGGACCTGAGCCCCCTCAGGAAGTAAAGCCAGCTGAGGCCCTGAGACGGCCACTATGTTTACATGGGGTCTCGGAGACAAGCTGATTAGTTATATTTTAAAATTGTGCCAAAGGGAATGCTTCGTTTTCATAATGGTGTTCATGTGCCTAAATGCATATATCACTTACATTCAATACATGTACAGTTTTCACATTTTGAGAAATTTCTTTGAGAGAGCAGCAAGGTTCAACACGACCGCTATGGAGGCTAATGGTATTTTTCCAGCTTCCCCTCTAAATTCATCAAATACACAATCCAACAACTCCAAAACGCTCTCGTGGACAAGTTGTGACCTGCGCATTCAACATGCTATGAAATAATAATGGAACATTACAAGACGAAGGAAAGGGAAAATGCAGGTCGGAACTACATTCCAGATGTTAGGCGGAGTGATTTCAAAAGCACATGTTTAATGCAGCTACTCCCATCAACAAAACTAGAGAAGAAGCCTAAGTCTGTAACTCAAGTCAAGTAACTATGGCACTGCCTGAGGTGAAAAAAAACAACAACACTTTGTCACTCCACCCAGTGGTTTACTGAAGAAAGTAGTTCCGAGCATTTGCTTCAAGTGTTGTAATGTTACATTTCATAGCGTGGTGAATGTGCAGGTCACAACTAAAAAAAGCTTGCACCGACAATTAAAGTTAATGAACCTACCGCTAAGACTATAGGGATTATGGCAATGGGCGAATTTGCCAAAATGTTGAACCATCCTATAAAGGTTAGGGGACCTTCATCGTCATGTTTATAATAAGAACTACAAGCCTGAGTTTAGAGGCAATCTTAAAATGGGATTGCACCAGCTGCGACACCCATTAACATATTGATGTTCTGAATCATGAGTAGTGCAGTAGTATTCTGTAATCACACAGTGCATTATCGACAATTATCTTGGACAAAGTCCTGGAAGTAAAATAAGCCAGATGTAACATGCTACACAAAACATGCTTGTGCTTTGAACACAGTTTTGTGTTGGGTATAATCTGTATGAATGAATATGCAGAAATATGTGTTCCAGTTGGTACATTCGTGTCTGTGTTGCTCCTATTGTTGTTCTCCTCGACCCCCGGTGTGTTTCTCCCTCCTGCCTAGGGGCGAGTCCCTGACGCTGGCAGCTGCTGCAGGGCACACACCTGTTGCTCATCTGTTCATACTCCTCTGCTGAAACACACTGGCTCTCCACTCACTCACCTCCAGATCTTTACAGTTCACCTCACAGTAACTAGTCAGGCTCCTGTTCCCAGTGATAAATACTTCCACTGCTTTTCGAACTCTTTGGGCCTCATTTATTAAAGGTTTGTGGGTGCAAAAATGAGCGCAAACTTGATTGCACGCGCAAGCTCATGCTAAAGCTGATCTACTAATCGGACACAAGGAGGATTGCGTCCCTCAAACGGGCAAAATAGCGTGCGCAATCCATTTAGTGTGTTTGCCTTAAAGGGACATTCTGGCGTAAGTTTAAGCCATTGTCAAACACACCGTAACACAGAGATATGAATTTTGCCGACTTTGTGGGGGATTCCTGATGAGTCGATCACCGAGTACAGCGGAGTTCCGCAGCTCAAGGAAGAAAATTTAGGATTATTACTTCATGGAAATGCAATCAGAGTTCTTGTGTATCTTGCATATCAGTTTATAACTGTTATTATCGAGTGCTGACCAGGAAATGAGCGCAGATGAGCATTTTCAACTTTACGTATTTGCAGGGGAAAATCACGTAAACAAACGCAAGATTTTACGTGACATTGCGTTTGTTTGTCTCATCAAGAGTAAGGACAGTGAGGAGACAGCACGAAAGTAAAGAGAAATCAGTCACAACCGAATACCTGAGGCAAAGGAGGACACAATGGTCAATGTATGTAATTATCCAGGTTGCGGAAAGAAGCAAAAGAACAACACAAAAAAAACCACACTTTGTTGATTTCCTCAAGCATTTTGTGGAACATGCCAAGTGCTCAAAGGAGAAGCCCTGCTTACTCCTTCTGGATAACCACTGCTCACATCTCTCCATTGATGGGCTGAATTTTGCCAAAGAAAATGGCATCATCATGTTGTCCTTCCCACCCCACTGCTCACACAGGCTGCAGCCTTTAGACAGAAGTGTTTACGGGCCATTTAAAAAGCAGAATTTGTGCCATCTTACGTCTCAGATCGCCCCTACCAGGACCCAGCTCTACCAAGCCCAAGCAGTAGCCCAGTCATTCCAGGCTCCGAAACTGAACCATCTTCTCCAGGCCCCAGCACTGACCCATCCAGCACCAACCCAGCCATTCCCGGACCCAGCACTGGCCCAGCTGCTCCAGGCCCAGGCACCAACCAAGAAGCTATTTCAGGCCCTAGTAACCCAGCCTCCTCCACCAACACATTTACTCCAGAGGATATTAAGCCTTACCCAAAAGCTGGTCCAAGAAAAAAAGTTACCCAGCAGAAAAAGAAGAGAAAAACTTCTATTCTCACTGACACACCTGTGAAGGAGGCACTTGAAGCTGAAAGGCAGGTACAAGGGAAGAAAAGACAGTTCAAAAAGAAAGGCAAGGCAAGCAAATCTAATACACCAAAGAAGCAAAGCACAGGGAAGAAACAGGGCAGATACAAAAAGAAAAACATCAGATGACTCCTCATCAGAAGATGAATCCCTGTGCCTGGTCTGCATAGAGCCATTTGGAAACAGCCACCCAGGAGAAACATGGGTGCAGTGCATGATATGCACATAGTGTGACAACTTACCTGTTGGTGGGGCAACTTGTCACATGGTCCATTAGATTGCTTATAGTTCTGCACTGACACAAGATATGAAAATGGCATGAATTCAAAATATATACCTGAGACTTTGGTCTTTCATCTGGTACATATTTTTTTATATATGATATTTTGATTCCAAGATATATATATATATATATATGAGTGTAAAAGTGTGACAACTAGCCCCAGTCTCCCCTATAACTCTGACTCATTTCAGAGATTGACGCTTAGATATGGCCGGACTATAGTGAACCGGTGGCTCGTTGTATTGAACATAGATGTCAACACCCCGACCGAGTCCTTGTCTACAGTCCTTGTCTACAGTGCACATTTCAACAAAGACGACTGTGTGTTATCTTGAGCTGCTAACCCAAAGAATCCATCCAAAACATACCTGAAGAAGATTGCTGTCCTGCGAGTGGTCCAGGTGGCTACAGAAAGCGTCATGGAAACGTTTTCAGTTGTGTGTTTGTGTGAGGTGTGTGTGTGTGGGGGGGGGGGGTTCATGGAAGCATTGCATCACAAATGATTTGCCAGTCTGGTTTGAGGAATATTGAGTTGACACTGTTATTAATAGGAACATTTTATCAAAGTCTTGTTGAAAGTGCCTTGACTTATGATATAGGCACATTCTTACAGAAAGCATGTTCATCACTGTTTACTATTGTTATCTGTAGTGACTGATTCTGTGAAGCCGAAGACACATTTCCACATTGTGGATAATAATAGTAATTATTATGATTTTAATTCAAAGGAGATGGTGCTACATCAGTGTCCCGGTGAACCTGATGCACTGGTGAGTGCATTACTTTAATAATCCTGTCTCTAATTGTATCAGTTGGTGACATGGTTGAATTCAGAAATATTAAGACACTAACTCCTCTTCTGTGAATTCTGGCTCAAACTGATAGGGTTGCCAATTGAAAAGAAGCCACTCATCGTTGTTCTCCATAAATGCATCCATGTTGTCTCTTGTCTGCTTCACTGTCACGGGAATGTTTACAGGTCAATGTGATCTTGCGTTTTACGTCACGTAAAATCTCACGTTTGTGTACACGATTTTTCCCCTGCAAATATGTAAAGTTAAAAATGCTCATCTGCGTTCATTTCCCGGCCAGCACTCAATAATAACAGTTATAAACTGATATGCAAGATACACAAGAACTCTGATTGCATTTCCATGAAGTAATAATCCAAAATTTTTTCCCTAGAGCTGCGCCACTCCGCTGCACTCAGTGATTGACTCGTCAGGGATCCCCCACAAAGAAGCGGCTGCTGGAGGAGAGTGGGTGAGTTGTGTTTGGTCTCTGTTCCCAAAAAATCAGGCAAAGCTCGCAGATTTTTGATGGCTCGTACTATGTGCTAGGACCCTATATGTACTGTTGATGATCATAATATTTTGCCCGTTTGAGGGACGCAATCCTCCTTGCATCCAATTAGTAGATCAGCTTCAACATGAGTTTGCATTAATCGTGCAGTCTTTGCTGAAGTTGGTGGGCCTAGAGAAGCAAGCGGTCTGCAAAATTCTTATCTCGAGGGCAGGTCTAACTCGGTGTTACGATGTGTTTGACAATGGCTTATCCCTATGCTGGAATATCCCTTTAATGAATATGCAAATGTAGGCGTCTCTGCCAGAACACGCAAAATATTGGGAGGAATAGATGCAAATAAATTATGCTAGCGCAATGTGATTTACCAAATCTGAAACTGATTGCGTTTGCTAATGTTGCGTCTTTATTTAGCACATTTGAAAGGCATGTCTTAACTGGCACAGCTTTGTGCACAAAGGGCTGCAGTTGTTGTAACAAGGAGGAGACATAGGCACAATGAAAGGCGATTGAGAGAATGAGTCATTTCTGCTCGCGTCAACATTTTTGAACATCTTTTTGTCAAAGGGGTTTCTTCTGCATTTTCACTATTTGCGCTGGTATCCACCAGTGTGCAACACACGTTCATCTCCTTGTTGCACTCTCCCCTCCCTCTCCAGATGAAAGACCACCGGTTAAATGATGATCAACTATTGGGTGGCCTCTTGGACAACTCAGCCGCTCACAATGCAAGTAAACATCACTGTTCAGCTCTCAGTTATCACAGGTCAACTCTCCCAAATCATTTTCACTCAGCCTCCTTATTCACCCCCTGACTCTGCTTCTTCCTTGGCAGAGCCCAGCAGTCTCACCCCTGTTAAGGAACCCCATACGGTGGACCCCGAGTCTTACGAGGGGGATCCACTTAAGTGTGAAGCTTTTCTTCTTCAGTGCTCTCTAGTGTTAGGGAAAAGACCCTTTACTTTTTCTTCTAAAGAATCTCAAGTACAGTTCCTCGTGTGTTAATGAAGTGATGCCATGGCAAGCTGTTTTTTCCACCAAACCTTTGGAAACCCCATTGATGTCAGAGCATTGGACGGAGAGTTACTCACCTGAGAAACCCACCAAACCACCCCTCTCCAGCTGCAGAAATCAGTCTGAGTTTTTGACTTTTAATGTTGTGCCTTCTCCTTCTGTCCCCATTGTTCTCGGCCACAACTGGCTTGTTCTCCACAACTTGCACATTAATTGGGCAGGTGGTAGATATAGATGGTAGGTATAAATTGGAGTGATTACTGTCTCCGGGTTTGCCTGCAATCCGCCGTTCCATCCATAGAGGGCAGTGTCTTGGCATCCTTGTCATCACCTCCTGATCTCTCCCTAATTCCTTCTAACTACCTTGATTTTGCCAGTGTCTTCAGTAGAGAGCACCATAGACACAGGTAGATGCCACATGATGTGCTGGAAAGTGATCCGGTGTCGCCGCCATATTGGTTCTGTCTCCTCACTCACCAGAGTCAATAGGAATCAATGGAGGGCGAGCAACTATTCCTGTATTTTGTGCAGTTTACAGTTTTTATTTCACAAAGTAAGGCTGCACCACATCGCAAAATTACCTACCCTGGAGTTACAGAGTGCCAGCATTTATTTCATATTTTTAATGTGTAACAACGTCCTGTATCATCACTGCCGATTGTAACAAACCAAACCATGTGAAAATTGGGTAAAAAAAAAGTCTCTGTTTGTTGTTACATGTTATACATGATTATTGTAGTTGGGGATACACCTTCCTCAGTAGAAATAAATGCACTGGGGTCGCATTGGGGACCAAGATAAGGACTAAGATGGCGGCTGCGTCAGCTCCAATAGGAAGCATCAGTCTATGCGGCATCTACCTACGTCTATGGAGAGCACCCTCTCCCTACCACTCCATCACCCCTATGACTGTGACCTTGTTCCTGGAGCCACGTTACCCTTTGGTCGTCTGTACAATCTCTATCAACCTGAGAGAGAGGCGATGGAGAGGTATATTGCTGAGGCTCTGGCAGCTGCGATAATTCGCCCTTCGTCGTCTGCATGGGAACCGGTTTCTTTTTGTTTTTAATTTATATTTTTTTGGGCTTTTGATACCTTTAATGACAGGATAGCTGAAGAGAAGCAGGAAATGGGAGGCAAAGAGGGGGGAGTGACATGAAAGGACAGTCGGATCGAACTGGGGTCGCCTGCAGCAAGGGCAGTAGCCTCTGTTCCACTGAGCGCCCCAACTGGTTTCTTTTTTGTGAGTAAAAACGACTGTCGCTACATCCAGTGCTCACTGTTAAAAATAAGTACCCTCTGCCTGTCATATGCTCTGCTTTTGAACCCCTCCACGGTGCCACCTTCTTCACAAAGTTGGATCTACAGAACACCTACCATCTGGTCCGCATTCGAGAAGGAGATGAGTGGAAGATGGGCACACCACTTGGCCACTTTGAGTACCTGGTGATGCCCTCGTTAATGAGAGACTTCCTTAACCGCTTTGTTTTTGTCTATTTAGACGACATCTTGATCTTCTGCCGCACCATGGATGAACATGTGACCCATATATTTGTATATGTGTGTATA
>JBCAUF010013219.1:0-10693 GCA_038406115.1 Haemulon aurolineatum | reverse complement strand
CAATTTTTTTTTGGGCTAGGGCGAAAAAATGGACAAAGGAAGATCATTCATTGCTTACGTACGGATAGTGGCTCTGAGGTCTCAGACTCGTCTGAGATCAGAAAGTTTGCTGTCGGTTTCTATAGAAACCTCTTCAGGAGTGAGTGGTCAGATAATCCAGATGTGCACAGCAGCTTCCTTGCAGGTCTCCCTCAGGTGGACTCAGAAGCAAACTCGGAGCTGGGGGAAAATCTGACACTGCAGGAGCTGCACACGGCGATGATGAGTTTGCAGAGTGGTAAGGCACCAGGGATTGACGGCCTTCCTATTGATTTCTACAAGTCCTTTTGGTCCATCATAGGACGAGACCTGCTGAAAGTGTTGTCGGACAGCCTTCAGGGGGGGCGGCTCCCTTTGAGCTGTAGGAGGGCCGTCATCACCCTGTTGCCAAAGAAGGGAGACCTGCAGTTGTTAAAGAACTGGAGGCCGGTGTCGTTGCTGTGCACGGATTATAAAATCCTTTCCAAAGCTCTGGCCCTTAGATTGAGAGAGGTGATGGCATCCATCGTCCACCCTGACCAGACCTACTGTGTTCCTAGCAGGCTCATAAGTGACAATGTCATTTTAATTCGAGATGTTCTGGCGATTTCCAGTGAATTGGGTCTTGATACTGGTCTGATTTCAATAGACCAGGAAAAGGCGTTTGACCGGGTTGAACACCAATACCTCTGGCGGACTTTAGCCGGGTTTGGCTTCAACCCCGGGTTCATTGCCAAGATCCGAGTTCTCTATAGTGACATTGCGAGTGTGCTAAAAATTAACGGTGGGCTGAGTGCGCCCTTCAGCATCGGGAGGGGGGTGAGGCAGGGCTGCTCTCTCTCTGGCATGCTGTATTCGTTAGCCATCGAGCCGCTGCTTCATCGACTTCGACAAAGACTGACAGGTGTGTCTTTCCCCAGTTGTCCCGTGTCTTTTAAAATGTCTGCCTATGCCGATGATCTTGTTGTGCTCAGGTTAGAGATCGATTGATGACCGACTCTCTACAGTTGATCTTTTGTCACTTCAATGTGATCTCATTGATTAGTCCTGCCTGCAATAAATTTAATATTATATATATTATCCTATAAATTAATAATTTTTTCTTTTTACTCTGAATGCTTTATTTCTCACTTGATTAACCTGATTTGTCCAAGTTTTGTTTGGTAACAAAAGCAGAGAGCGCAAACATTTTGTGTTTAAAATAAAGTTTATAGATAAAATATATAAAAAAGGATAGGACTCTGTATAAGTACCTTGTTCTTAGCATAATATTAACACAATATGTTAATATTTAACCTCCATCCTAATTATTTAGACCAACATTTATTGTATCTACAGAGGTACAACTCAAGGTCCTGACTGTGTTCAGTTGAGTCATAAAACAGACCTTTGGTAAACTTTAACTGAAGCTGGACTCACTGATAACATTTTACTGAGCTGTATTATTTTCCACTGTGACAAAATATTGACGACATAATTCAATCGTGTGAAACAAAACCACTGTCAGCGATCACTCATCTTCTTCAGTCAGTCTGAGAGACAAACAGTAACACTGACTGTGAGCTCAGAACACAAGAAGACAAGTCTGTTCAAGAGTCTCTCTCACACACACACACACACACACACACAGTATAAAGAATAATGAACCCATCCAGCCCCTGGTCAGTTTTCTTTAAACCTGTGTTTGTTTTCTTGGTTCAGTTTAATGTGTACGATCCCGTCAGAGACTTTGACAGTAAAACATTATAATATTGTATTAAACTCACCCTGCTTCAGACTTCTTTTCCTCCTTCTGCTCTGTCGACTTCAAATGGAGTCTGAACTCTGACTCGCTGAACACTCTCCACTTTCATTGTCTCTTCTTCCTGTTTTCACGAAGGCTGAACCACCTGATCACTGTTGTTCCTCCCCTTTTCATTTACTGGAAATCAGGTGTGTGTGCAGTTTTTTTCATCCAGGTTTTAGTTTATTACATTTATTTGTCAGAATCACACACAGAAAACATGAATGTCATAATGATTTAATATCTGATTTCCATCTGCAGCCCTTGAGCAGCTTAATGGGGAAAAATGTTCTGTATTTACTGTACTAATTAATAAAATGATCTTTGTATGTCATCAGATGCTAAACTGAAACACCTGCTTCCAACAACGCTGCAGTCCGTAGGTTCTCCTTTCAAATTTATTGTAGTTTGTCTGATTCCACCCACCGCACATTTCGACACGCAGACATGAAACAAACCGCTACGCAAACATTGAGCTTCAGCAAATGTTAGCGTACAACAAAAAAAGGAGAGACAACTCCCTCCCTTGTTCTAATTAAAGACTGCAGAATCCCAGCTTGAGCTGTCAGTCTTAAATATTTCTCCTTTAAACGTGGCCAAAGTGATGTCAAGTTGATGTTCATTCTAACACTTTCAGTACAGTGTTGTTATATTCAGGTCATCAATTTTGTTCACACACCAGAAATAATGCAGTCTGTTGCAGAATATAATGATAGATTCATATGAAATTAGAAGATAAGAAAAAAAGAAATATTGTTGAGAATGATACTTAAACTGCAGTCGTAATCATTCTGACATCAACCTCCATGATGGAATATAATGTGAAGACTCATAGTAATTCTTCATCATTCAACAGTGTGGAGGTTCAACACAAAGAAACACAGAGATGACCACAGACTGAATGAATCAAAAAGAGAAAAAAGAACTCAGGTGAAGTGGAGGAGTCTCAGTGTGTCTGTCTCTCAACACACACACCTTCATCAACACTCACACTCAGTCAAAGTCCAATCTGCAGAGAGAAGAAGAGAGACAACAGAAGCCATAATCAGTGTTTACAGAGAGTCCCTTCATCAGCTGTCAGTCAGTGATGCAGCACATCCAGTATAAAGACGAAGAAGTGGCACAGCTCTGTAGCGTAACGAGCTTCCTTTTGCTGGTTTCCAGTACTGCTTTGCTTGATTTAGCATGTTGCCTTAAATTATGTTGTCAGATACCAGATGTGACCAGACGACTTCTCTTCTTTTTATGGAAAACTACATTTCTGTTGTTGTTGACTTATGTTGTTGGTAAATTCTTCATTTGTGCATATCCTTAAGCTTCCTTCCATATTTGAATTATTTTGACAGATATTATGATGACGAATACAAAGACTGAACAGCAAAACAGTCTGTGTGACAGGTTCTTGTTTGAATAAAGACCACATGGTTACTAAATGTAATGAGAGGTTCTCTGAGATAAATGGCGGTGATTTGAAGGCTTTAGTCAGATCAATTTGATCAAGTGTTTAATGTTGAAATATGAGGACAAATAGATCAGAGATCATACATTAAAACACATGATCACAACAAGCTTCTAGTCTGTCCAAGCCAACCCACTACTGACCTCAGAGTCTCCAATCTGCAGTCTGGACTCTCCACGAGATCAGACAGCAACTTCAATCCTGAATCCTGCAGCTCACAGTAGCTCACCTCCAGCTCTCTCAGATGGGAGGGGTTGGACGTCAGAGCTGAGACCAGAGAGGCAGAGCTGATCTCTGACAGATTGCACCAAATCAATCTGAATGATAATGAAAAAAAAGATGGAAGTTTAGAAGAAAATGATCCTGCTTGAAATCATTCAGTGTTTAATCATCTGTTCAGAGCTGAAGAAGGTTTTGAATGTAGAAGTTTAGAAAATGGAAACTCCAAACACCTGAACCCAACAGGATGCAGGTTCAAAACTGTGAAATCCAAAAAGAGAAAAAGAGTTCTCATTAATATTAATGACAACGTGCTGCTACTTCAATAACGACGTCGTGACTTCACCTCTCAAACTCTGCAGCTCCACCAGTGAGAAATGTGAGCAGAGAACATTTTCAAGATCTTCATCAGGAGCAGTGGAGTTATAAAATCAAAGTATAAATATCATATACTGTAGCTTCATACAAATGTTGGAACATGTTGAAATCATGAAAAATCCCTTCCAGGTTCTAGGCCACCACCCCCAACAGGAGGTCATCTAACAAGGCGTTGAGATAAGAAGAAAGTGAACACCACATCTCTTTCAGTGACTCCTTGGCCTTTTCTGTCCAAACTATCAGTCAGCTCTGGGTACACACTGTCTAGGTATGTTAAATCCCACACTACAAAAGACAGTGAGTGAGAGGAACAGTCAGTTTTTTACTTCTGTAAGCCAGACTCATAGCGCTTGCTTTTTGATCTGTGGCAAGCTCAATTTGGACAGATCATTTAGAATGACAGTGACAGACAACGAGGACTCTGCTATGGCACTCCACTGGTCTTAAAAGCTGTGGTTGTCGTTCTCTCTCCATCAAGAAAACTGAATGGGATGGCCACCGATCAATCGTCTGGCATTATCGATTTGGCCACAGTTTGTCTGTCATGATGTTTACAGACAGTAAATGAGAAAAAAATGATCCTGGAGGTTTCAGAGAATGGTCAACAACCCAAACCACGAGACAAGACTTTGCGTCTTTGTAATCTAATCGTTCATCTATGATTTAAGCACAGTCCAATAATGAAGCAGACATTGTCTCTACAGCAGATATGTTGTGTTTGACAATGTGGAAATAAGAATCAACAATTTACAACAAGACAAACTGATGAATAAAGAACTAGATAAGAGACATCGTATTAATCTCACAAAAATTGAGTCTGACCTCAGAGTCTCCAGTCTGCAGTTTGGACTCTGCAGACCATCACACAGCAACTTCACTCCTGAATCCTTCAGGTTACTGTTTCCACCCAGGTCCAGCTCTCTCAGATGGGAGGGGTTGGACTTCAGAGCTGAGGCCAGAGAAGCACAGCTGATCTCTGACAAATTGCATTCAAACAATCTGAATAAAGAATAAATGATGTAAGTTTAGAAGACAATGATCCTGCTTGAAATCATTCAGTGTTTAATCATCTGTTCAGAGCTGAAGAAGGTTTTGAATGTAGAAGTTTAGAAACTGGAAAACCTCTGAACCCAACCGGATGTTAGTAAGAAAGTGTGATTTCACCCCTTAGATTCTGTATTGATGGAGTCACTGGTGGAGCTTCAAACTCAAATAAAAACGGTTTAAGACACAGTTTTAAGATTCAAATCAAGATCGCAGATGCAGTAGAAGTAGTTAGTGTCACCACTTCTACATTTCAGCACAAAAGAACTGCAGTCTGACCTCAGAGTATCCAGGCTGCAGTTTGGACTCTTCAGACAATCACACAGCAGCTTCACTCCTGAATCTTTCAGGTTGTTTCCACTCAGGTTCAGCTCTCTCAGATGGGAGGGGTTGGACTTCAGAGCTGAGGCCAGAGAAGCACAGCTGATCTCTGACAAACTGCAGAACTTCAATCTGAATAAAGAATCAGTTCATGTTAAAATTGAACAGTTTACGCCTCAGTTTAATAAAAAATAAAATACTGATATTTGTTTTTATCTGATGGTTAAAAAAGACTTTTGTATTAGTATATTAATTTATTACTCTTATTATTATGTATTTTATTCTTTGAAAATAATTTAAAAGACATTAAAAGGTTCAGAGTGTAAATTTTTTGACGGTACATTAAGTTTTCAAATGTGGAGCTCAGCGTTGTTTTACCACAGTCAACGGACTAAACACCACTGAAGAAAACAGATTTTAGCATGAAGATACTGAGTATGGATCAGCCTTATGTCTGAAGTTAAATGTCACCACAACTTTCACATCATATTAATCTCAGCACAGAAGGAAAACAAAGGAGTCTGACCTCAGAGTCTCCAGTCTGCAGTTTGGACTCTGCAGGAAATCACACAGCAGCTTCACTCCTGAATCCTGCAGCTTGTTGGCTCTCAGGTCCAGCTCTCTCAGATGGGAGGGGTTGGACTTCAGAGCCGAGGCCAGAGAAGCACAGCTGATCTCTGACAAACTGCAGCGCCACAATCTGAAAAAAGAATAAATGATGTGACTTTAGAAGACAGTGATCCTGCTTGAAATCAGTGTTTAATCGTCTGTTCAGGGCTGAAGAATGCTCAGAATGTTTAAGTTTAGAAAATGGAAATGGGGCAGATGGTTTCACTTCGCTTTAGGGGGACACCATTCTGTATATGTCAATGGTTCAGAGGTTCAGAGTGAATTATCCAGTGTAGATTCTTCTTGTTGTTTGGAGGTTTAAAATGTGTAGGTCAACATGGCTCTGCCACAGATAATGGATTTAACACCACTGAAGAAGAAAATAGGCTTAGGCATGATGAACATCCTCAGTGTGGGTCAGCCTTTTGTCTGCAGGTTCGTGTCACCACACCTTTCACATCATATCATTCTCAACACAGAAGTAAAACATGGTGTCTGACCTCAGAGTCTCCAGTCTGCAGTTTGGACTCTCCAGAAAATCACACAGCAGCTTCACTCCTGAATCGTGCAGCTTGTTTCCACTCAGGTCCAGCTCTCTCAGATGGGAGGGGTTGGACTTCAGAGCTGAGGCCAGAGAAGCACAGCTGACCTCTGACAAACTACAGTCCCTCAGCCTGAATAAAGAATAAATTATATAACTTTAGAACACAATATTTCTGCTTGAAATCAGTCAGTGTTTAATCATCTGTTCAGAGCTGAAGAAGGTTTAGAAAGTACAAGTTTAGAAAATCAGAACTCAAAACACGTGAATCCAATAGGATGCAGGTTCAAAAATACAAAAAGTGAAAAAGAGCTTTCCTTAATAATAATGACAATGTGCTGTTACTATAGTACAGAGTCGTGACTTAGGTGACTTCATCTCTTAAGCTCAGTAGCTCCACCAGGGGGCGCCATCTATACTCATGTTGTGCAACCAAAGAAAAAACTCACAAATCTGATTCAAGATTCAACTCAAGTGTCCAAATTTTCCAAAGATGACAAATGTGTCAGGATGACTTTTAAACAAATGTGAACAAAAGACATTCACAATGAAATGGAGTCATAAAATCAAAGTCTCTTCAGTTTAAACTATTCATTCAGCATAAGCATCATATCGCTTGTAGTTTGTACTTTTTATTATCATTCATTAAAACACAGACCATAAGATAAACAAATCAGGCGATTTTTAAGATATTCAGAGTAAATTATCAAGTGTCAGAGTGGATCAGTGTAATATCAGCTTTATGCCTGCAGGTTAGTGTCACCACAACTTTCACATCATATTAATCTCAGCACAGGAGTAAAAACAATGGTGTCTGACCTCAGAGTCTCCAGTAGACATTGTGAAGTCTCCAGAGAGTCACACAGCAGCTTCACTCCTGAATCCTGCATGTTGTTGTTACTCAGCACCAGCTCTCTCAGATGGGAGGGGTTGGACTTCAGAGCTGAGGCCAGAGAAGCACAGCTGATCTCTGACAGACTGCAGGTCCACAATCTGAATAAAGAATAAATGATGTGACTCTATTTAGAGACAGATATTTTAAGACAATACTCCTTCTCGAAACCATTGAATGTGGAAGAAGGTTTAGAAGGTAGAAGTTTAGGAAATATATAGGAAATAAATTATGGCCCTGGTCGTGAGACACTGTTTGCAGTATCTCTCAAGGCTAGAAAGACCAGAAAGGCCAGGTGGAGAGCCTTTGTGGACACTCTGCCTGTGCACTTTGCCTGTATTCTAACTCTCATACCTCCCCCCATGTGGGATACTGGTGAGAACTGGCGAACTGGAAGTGTTCAGGCAGAGCTCCAGGAGTTGGGCATATCTTGTTCACCATCCATCCATCCATCCTCACCACAAGGGGGTACTAGCTTCAGCAATGAGCCCCGGGCTTATCTTTCTACATCGGCTAAATTGGACTAGGGGATCCCCAGGCACTCCCAGGCCAGAGAGGAGATATAACCCCTCCACCTGGTCCTGGGTCTACAGCTAGGTCTCCTCAAAGCTGGATGTGCCAGGAACCAGCTCAACTGGCTCCTTTCCAGGCAAAGGAGCAGCGGTTGTACTCCGACTCCCTCCCAGATGGCTGAGCCCTAACCCATTTCCGCTTGTACCCATGAGCTCGTTCTCAAGATCCTGTCCATGTATACCATAAACAGGATTGGGGACAAGGCACAGCCCTGCGGAGGCCAACACCCACTTGGAACAAGTCCAACTTACTGCCGAGTACACGCACGCTGCTCTTGCTTTGAGCATATAGGGATTAGGAAGGGATCCCCTCACCCCATGCTACTGCAACACCTCCCACAGAACATCCCTGGAAACCCGTTCATATACCTTCTCCAGATCCACAAAACACATGTGGACTGGGATTGCACTCCCAGGCTCCCCCCAGGATCCCTGCAAGAGTAAAGAGCTGGTCCATTGTTCCACGACCAGAACGGATCTATCTATCTTGTTCACATCATATTAATCTCAGCTCAGAAGAAAAAAATAATTTCTGACCTCAGAGTCTTCAGTCTACAGTGTGGACTCTCCAGGAAATCACACAGAAGCTTCACTCCTGAATCCTGCAGCCCGTTTCCACTCAGCTGCAGCTCCCTCAGATGGGAGGGGTTGGACTTCAGAGCTGAGGCCAGAGAAGAACAGCTGACCTCTGACAAACTGCAGTCCCTCAGCCTGAATAAAGAATAAATGGTGAAACTTCAGAGGAAGATGTTCCTGCCTGAAATAATTCAATGGTTAATCATTTGTTCAGAGCTGAGGCTTAGAATACAAATACACCTGAACCCAACAGGATGAAAGTTCAAAACCGTAAAATCCAAAAAGAGTTCTCCTTTATAGTAATTACAACATGCTGTTTCTTCAGTAAACATATATTGGATCACCTATTAAACTCTGAATCTAGCTGTGTCTGAACAGCAACAGCACCAGGACAAGCTGTTGTGCAGACAATATGGAATGTGGGGTAATTGCATTTATTTATATATTTATTGCCTTGTTTGTTTATTTCAAACCCATAACAATTAGCTTCATATTCATTTCTAATTGAATTCACGTGCATATTTATGTTTTATTAATTCATTTTAATTTGAATAAAATGCTAATAAATAAGTAAAATATTAATGAGCTTTGCATGTTGTCTTTGCTTTGTCTAACCTCTCTCTCTCTGTTCACACAGAAACTCAAAGTCTGCAGTCTGTTTTTGATCTGAAGATCTCCAGCAACCACATTCAGATCCTTCACACAGCCTCATCAGTGCTGACATCCTCTTCACTGACTAATGGACCATAGTGTCTGAGAAAGCTGAAAATACTGAAATTTCTTAAGAAGTCTGAAACCTTTGAAACCTCAGCCAAAGACTTAAATTGAATATACAGAATGTAAGCTACAGTCACCTCACCTCAGAGTCTCCAGTCTGCAGTTTGAACTCTCCAGTCCAGCAGACAGCAACTTCACTCCTGAATCCAGCAGCTTGTTTCCATTCAGGTCCAGCTCTCTTAGATGGGAGGGGTTAGACTTCAGAGCTGAAGCCACAACTTCACAATGAGTCTCTGAGAGTCCACAGTCAGAAAGCCTTTCATGACACAGTTATTACAAAATATGTTATTATGGAATACACTTTATATTTACTTGCATTACTATGCATTTGGTGACCAAACAGTTGAACATTTCCGACTATATTAGCCCTATAAATAATTAAATATTAACACCTTCAAATATTTTCTTTTGTTATCCATATTCATTTCTGTGTACAAATACACCTGAAAACCCAGCATCACAATTTAGATCTTATTTTAAGCATAGCAGTAAAATCAGGTATGTGTATAGGTATAGTGTGTGTGATACGTGTGATTACAGTAAGATGCCTTGCAGAACTTGTGATAATAACTTAACTGCATAATACTAATAACTGTAAAATACTGCTAAATGTTGTTACCAAATGCTGCTATGAGAAAACCTTCATCACAACTTCTCAAGTCCTACATGTGTTTAACCAGGTTTGCACATCACCTTCAGAAATCCTAAAGGTATGTTTTTCAAAACCCTCAACACCGTTTATTATTGATGCAAAATTAATATTAAGGAATTTATTATAAGAAAACTTGGCCAGTACAAGGATTATGTGGATACAGAAAAGAAATAGGTTGGTAATTTCTGCTCGACAGGTAGATATATAGTGTGCAGGGCTGACGTCAAAACCCGAAAGTTTAGCATCGCTCCTGGTTTCCAGGTTCCTGGAAATAAAAGTGAATGGGATTTTTGCATTGCCTTTTGGATTATGTCTGAAAATAAGCTCTGTGGCTAATACAAGTTTATGATACGTTTTGTTCAGCGAGATTATCTTCATCACCTTTTATACCACATCTGAAGCTTAAATGCGATCGCCAGAAGTAATCTAACGTTAGGCTAACAGACTATACACGGTCAGTTTTGATGTCACCACCGCAAAACTTTCAGCTGACTTTGGCCGCTTTTTAAAAAAAAAAAAAATTGCATAATGGGGAAATCAGACTGTTTTGACTTGTATAACATACAAACATACATACAGGGGGTTAAAATAACATATTCGGGGGTGATGATGTATAAATTTGCCAGACAGGGTTTGTAGTCATGGTGAGCAACTTGGTGAAGACATGAAGGGATGAAAAAATAAGAGCCAACTACTTATCTGCACTTATTTACAATATTAATCATGTGGACTTACTCAGCCTTTCTGCAGTTCCTCACAGCTGGAATCAGTTTCCGTCGTCCCTCCTCTGATGTGTTGTACTTCTTCAGGTCCAACTCATCCAGAACCTCCTCTGACATCTGCAGCATGTAG
>JBCAUF010012784.1:0-10738 GCA_038406115.1 Haemulon aurolineatum | reverse complement strand
AGGGGCAGGCACAGAAACAGCCTGTTCTCAGTAGAGCTCACCTGAGCGACTTTTAGACAGCTGAAATTCAGGACCACAGATGGGTTTGGGGCAAAACATTTAGAATACAGTGTTGTAGCTGTGTGAAATTGCTGAAAAACAGTATAATATGGGACCTTTAACAATTTTGAACAAGCATTGCTCAAGTAGAAAGAGGTAAATTTTTAGGGAGACTATTTCCAGGTGCTACTTAAATGGTGCTCAGGTATGTGAGATGTAAATGTGATTTAGTGTAAATAAACTTGTGTGTATGTGTTCTTGGTAATGAGGGTGCAGCAGTGTGGCTCATTAATGTGCTTTTAACAGTTCGATGTGTAAAAATAAGCAATTCTTCTTAAAAACAGTTTTAAAGTCTGGATTCTTGACAGAAGTGGACATATTTAAACCCGCGCATGTAGGTTCACACAAGCTGGGAGCGCAGCTTTACTGGAGAGGCTTTGATGAATAAAAATCAATAATCAGAGCTTGTAATCAGCCTGTTCACACCAAATGGTTTCAGACATGTTTCCCCCTCAGACAGACAGGCGGCCAAAAAGCACAGCATTAAGATTCGCTGGCTTTTAAGTTCTGTTTGCCGACGGAATCAAGAAAACACTGTGTGAATATTCTGTTTGATTTCAACAAATGGCTGCTAATCAGACAGTGAGCCGTGCACACACAGACACACACACACACACACTCATACACGTTCGGTGAAAATCTTGTTTGATTAAACTGCACCAGTTCGGCAAAGATAGTCGGAGAGTCGCACCGTCACCATAGTGCATTTTCACTTTGCGTGGCTCAGGTTCTGACTAGCTAACCACAGGGAAACGGCTCTTTCTGACAAAACCACAAACCACTTGTGTCGCTTGTCCTCCCGTGTGTTTTCAAGTGAACTCTACATTCTGTTTATCACACACACACACACACACACACACACACACTCTCCTGTCTGGCTGTTACAAGCAGTCAAAGTAAATGTTTGTGGCTGTTCTCGTTTTTAAGGCCGCCTCTTTGAGCTCCTCGTCATGACAGATTTTTTTGGCTGCTTGACAGATTTGATCCCCGTCCGCCTCTGAGGGAAAAACATTGCTTTCACCTCATCAAAGTGCATCACAAACCATCATAAACTTGGCGAACACTGCATTTTTAGGGTTAACTAACTAAGAGAAAGTCACTAACCCAACCACCTTAAAGCTAAAATAAGCTACTGTTCATATTCTCCTGGGTTTCTTGTGCTGAAAATTTACAAGAAACTAAAGAAGAAAAATAAAAGTAGTCACTTCTAAACTTTAATGTAAGTATTATCAAATAATTGGTGTTGTCACATAAAAATAGATTTTAAAAACCACAACCAAAACAATTTCTTCCCTCATTACTGAAAAACAAAATATTAGGTGGTAAACAGAAAAAAAAAGCCAATTAAAAGTTTACACCTCACGTCAGCATAGGAGATTTTCTTCACTGCTGAGATTTTTGGCCCGGCTCCATTTTGACTTGGCCAGTCGGGTATTGGTTCAGCTTGGAAAATAAATGTGTAAATGAAAGAGCTGTTTGTTGTGGCTCTTGGTCCGTAGTCAACATTAAACAAGTTTAAAACCAAAGGCCACCGTTGGACCTCAGAGATTTTTTTTTTTGCACAGCCAAAAGAAATCCTTTGTCAACGTTGGAAACTGCCTCTGCTGGTGGATTATCCCACGGAAAGCATGCAGGCAAACAAACAGACAGAGACAGGATGCATGCTGGTCCCACTTTCACTGTGGCGTTAAATAATCAGGGATACCAATAAAAACAAATCAGCGGTAATATCCATCATTTAGACTGTCTGCACCTGGTTCAGATTCCCTACGGAGAGTTCTGCCAGCGCAACAAACCACTTACAGTCGACTGCAAACGGCCAACCTGTCAAAAGTTTCTGCATGAGCCCACAACTGTGCACTACACAACAATCTGACTGTGTGCTAACAGCTGATGGTGCGAATGGCCTACAATAGGCAGCAATAATGTACACCAAGTGGAGTCGAAGAGGAAGAATGCAAGCTGATGTAAACAACACATTTCAAAACATGCAAGCAAAGGCATGGCATTTAAGAGGCTTCAAAGATGCAAAATGGTAAGAAATCCTCAGCATCTAGTTGCTAAAATTGTCTGCCGTTGTCTGAGCCGGTGATGTATGTAAGTTTTTTGCCGTCTGCGAGCAATGGTGGATTGAATTATTGGTTGCACTCTTTTCCCACTTCAGTCAAAGCAGCTTTAACACAGAACTGTGGTTTGGGATGAACAATGGTTTTTTTGTGTGTGTTGCAACAAAACCAGACACAAAAACCAATGCACATGATGGGAACTAATCTGATTTACACAGTTTCACTCGTCGACCACATACCGTTTGCAAGATCGACCCACAGGCCCCGTCAAGTCCCGCTCCTGAAGGCTCATGCATACAAAATTTTCCTTGAAAATAATAAAAACATCATTTTACTTCATACCATTCAGTTGTCAGGAAGCTACACTTACACACCACATGGCCTCGGAGATTATCAAATGAATGTAATGATACAGCAGCACAGAGCACAGAGAGAGAAATAAAATGTTCATTTTTCATTCCTTGTGAATATAACATTATAACTTCTTCTTCGACGCCTTTGAGGGAAGAGCTGTTCAAGGGGAATTAAAACTTTTTTACAGATAATGAATTGGACTTTTATTCAAATTCAAACTCTTGACATTTGTATTATTTCTAAGTGAATTTTGCTCCTCTTGGCAGACCTCTTAAAATAAATGTGGAAAATCAAACATGCCAATTCCTGTAGATTGTGTTCTCAGGTGATGTCGCCCTCGGGCGAACTTTAAATGTTATGTCTAATATCTGCTCACATGCCTCCAACCTCGCCAATATCACGAAGTGCAGTGAATGACTTAAAGCAGCAGCACTGAGATTCAAAGCTTTAAGCTTCACTTTAGATGTTGAACAAATGTTACAGCAAAGGAAAAGATACGGCAGGAATTCACAAAACATGCAGTGAGTTTTCTGTTCTGCTCACATTTCAGGCTGTAAAGTCGAGAAGAAACCATGATTCCTGAATAAATGATGAAGACCACATGTAGATGTTCACTGTAGACATTTTTCTACTGCCTATTCTTTTGAAGTTTGAATCCTTAGAGGAGGACTGCTGCCTAAGTGTTGCTCATGTAAGCTCATGGAAAGGTTAAAGAAGAAGGACTAAAATCAGTGCAGCAGAATCAGACTCGACTCCACTGCCAGCAGTTCAGCATGAGATTTGTGGGCGTTAACGCTAATTGCAGTTAAGGTCGCCGTGAGCCTTTGGCCTCGAGCAGAGATGAGGAGCAGCAGAGGTCTGGTGAGCTCACTTCTTTCTGACTCTGCAGATTTTCAAACTCACAGTCTTACCGCCCCGGCCAACATTGACTCAAGTGACTTCACTTGATGGCATTTTGAAGATTTTACACAAACTTTATACAACTTTTTTCACATATTCTCTTCAACACCTATGAACAGACTCTGATTTGCAAAATTGGTGGGCCTGCCTTTTTAAGGTCCCATATTATACTGTTTTTTTTTTTTACCAATTCCACACAGCTGTCAGAGGTCCAACAACACTGTATTTGAAATGTATTGCCCCAAACCCATCCGTGGTCCTGAATTTCAGCTGTCTAAAAGTCGCTCAAGTGAGCTCTACTGAGAACAGGCTGTTTCTGTGCCTGCCCCTTTAAATGCTTATGAGCTCCGTTTGTTAACGATACAGGTAGGACCACTTTGTAGGGACCAGAGAAAACGGGTTTTTAAGAATATGGGATTTTTAATATTTCAGTCATGGTCACATGATAGTCGAAAGCATGGTAATTGGCTGGCATGTTTACTAGTGGTTGATCATTGTGATCTTGAGTTATTGTTACAATATTGGCATGAAGGCCACACCAGCTGTTGTTTCAAGTTGCACATTAAAAATGTTTTATTAATTTGTTTTCATTCATCTCAGAAGGAACTGAGTTTTGTTTTGTTTTTTTGTCCTTTTACGTCAAACAGTGGCAGTGACCATGACAATCAGCCACACTTTATCTTATTGATTCATTAACTGGTGATATTTTATTCGTGAAAACGAATTGGAGAGATTTACTGAGAGGATTCATAGTGTGTTAAATGTCTTTTCTGACTTTCTTTAATACTCACTCAGGGCATGCTCCCATATGCTCCCATGTATGACGTCTGGCTTGCTACAAGTCTGCTCTCAAATCTCACAATACATTATTTAACATTTAAAGATTACATTACAGTCGACTACAACTGTAACATTTGCAGAAATGATAAAAAGCAGCCTTAAATTATACACCATGACATCATTGTGAAAGTTCCACATAACTTTAGACAGTATGATCGACACTACTTTGACTGGTTTAATGGAACAGATTAACAGGGAGACCAGACATGTCTGAAAGTCATATCTGATCTAGTGGGCCTCGTGTTTCACATGTTAATGGCCTGCCAGGAAATATTATCACTCAGCGTTCCCTTCCCATAACTGACAAACTGAATGCAGCAAATTAAAAGCCACATTCAAACTCATCATGAAAAAAGTCACCGAAAATATGACAAAACGGTGCGTGACAGACATGAGTGAGAGCATTTTAATCTAATTCGCGCCGACAAATCAAATCAACACTCAAACACACGCGCAGGCACATTTACAGAGGTGGCAGTAGAGTGCTGCAGGGATTTTTTTTTCCATTTTGGATTACTGCAGAAAATGAACGCTGTGGCAAACAAAGCTCTATGATACTCGCATGCTGCATTCAGCAAGATAATCTTCACAAATGAACACCACTTTTAGGATTCTTGAAGCATAAATACTATCACCAGCAGTAAAAAGCTGATGTCAGGCTATAAAAGGAACACTATAGTCGCATTACTTTAACGCCTCAACTGAAATTACCACCACCTAATTAATTACCACCAACTAGAAATGAATACAGCTGTCTTAAGTGTGAGTAAGAATAATTTGCAAGAGTGTGAGTGTTGCATATCAGGCAGCAAAGAGGCTTGTGTGTGTGTGTGTGCGTGTGTGTGTGTGTGCGTGTGTGCGTTTCCTCTCTCCAGGTGACGGCAAGATTGGTTTCCACCTGTGCAGTTGGCTTCCTCAGACTTTGAGTTGGCTTCTTTTTGTTTCCCCTGCTCTTAGCCTGCCTGAGCAGTTGTTGTACTGTTTTTGAGCAAACCTGTTAAAGTCCCTGGCAACCCAAATCCTCCAAAGACTTCTAACTATGTATTTTGGGCTCTTATGTACATAATATTGAACATGTAAAAAAATTATAGAAATCAGCCTCCATCCAAATTCGAAATATTTATCCATCAATCGATCGATCATGCCAGTTTGCGCCGTCCCTGCAGGCGTTGTTTCAATGCAGAGCGGACCAGCAGACTGGAAACAACATTAACGTCTAAAATAGTACATGCATCCAAGGACAACACAAACTGGCATGATCGATTGATATAAAGATGGATAGCTAGATAGAGTAAAAGGTAGATGGAAACAGAGACAGAGCTAGATATCAGGTAAACGTCAGAAGCTTGTCCCATCTCTTCAAATCAATCTCCCACATACAGTAATGTCTAACATTAACTGTGTAATGAAAATACACAAGGCAGCACTTTTCACCTGTAATCATCCAAATCTTAGTTTTGCCATAATATAATATCAGAAAATAGAGTGCACTGTTACTGACAACATGGTGAAGCATGTTAGACGAGTTAAACAAGGGCTGTCGACCAGAGCGTCATCTGAACAGTGGTTTAAACAGAAAAATTAGCTGATTCAGACTGATGAGATATTTGACTTTGATATAATATAAGCATTATTACTATTTAGAGCCATGTTTCCAGAGGCTTTAAATATACTCGAAACAATGTTTGAAGTGGGAGGTTCAGGCCAGTCGCTAAACTTTTCTCTGTCTTTCGTCTAGAGGAGTTAGGGTTATTGCCACCTCTGTAATTGGTGTGAAGTTCTTATCTGAGAGAGGCAGGTTATATGTTTCTTTTATGCTTTAGTTTTCAGAGTCGGGGATTAGTCAGGCCTAGTGTTATTATTTCATATTGTCCCGTCCTCCCCCGCATTCTGAGAAACTTTGTAATGTTTTGCAAGAATCGTGATGATGAGAAAACAAATCTCGTGTATCTTCACTTCTTCTTTGACGGCTTCATTTGTTCGCTGTTGTTGTTGTGTTATCGCCTCTTGTTTCCCTGTGATTTCAAACTGGGTAAAACTTGAGGGGAAATGTGCGTTACCCTACACTGCATTGCTATCTGAAAAAAAAAAAAAAAAAAGAAACGTCTCCAGTCTTGAAAAGGACCTCAGGCATACAAGATGAATTGTAAAGCCACATCATGGCACACTTTTCAATACTGGATTTTTAATGTCACTGCTTCTGTCAAGTTGCCTGTTTCACTTAACTTTTGTGAACATAGAATTATCAATGTCCCCTTTGGCTATAATCTCAATAATGTCGGGAAAGTTCCTCCACACTAACTCTCCCGGCGAAGTGTGATCCTGGATGTCAAAGTAGCTCCCATAATGTTTAAGACAGTTTAATACACAGTAATTCTACATTTACAACTGCCATCCATCACAAAGTCAGCTGTACTCAATACCTTTACTTTTACAGCGGATATTACATTTATTTTCATTCAGAGCAGTCATTCAGACTGTGGAGAACCATGAAGGTAGCAGTTGTTAACATTTTCAGAGGCATAGCAAGATGTACTGCAGGCTGTGGTGAATGTAATGTAAAGCCTTTTACGATCGTGAACCAGGTCATAAAATCAAAGGGAGCATTATGCACATATTACAAATCTTGACTAATTGAAAGCGGCATTATAGCGGGTGGCCATTTTTTATGGCGAAACTGGTTAAAGCCTTTACATTTTCTTCATATCTTCATGAAAAATTATCATTCTGCATGCTCACACCACCCACAAAAAAAAAAAAAAAAAAAAATGCAGCAGAATGTGCAGTAATATGCAAATCACTGGCTGTGGTTTTAAGTGGTTTCACTCAGAGTACATTAGATGAAGTGCCAGGTTTTATCCTGGGTTTCTATTCAAAGAAGAGTATTGTGATTAGAAGCTGCACTCCCACAAACAGTCCTATTCAGAAGGGCTTAGCGGGGTACTCAATGTAAATCCCTGTAATCTCCAACTCTGTCATGTTCCAAGCATGTATGCGGGCGTGCCGCTGCGCCATTTTGAATTGTCATGGCAGGAAACAAAGAAAAGCTCAGCGGGAAACACACTGGAGCCATCATTAGAAAGACTAATGATGGCTCCCTTCTGGACAGTCAGATGAATTACCGAGCCCTTGGCATACCTAAATAGACTGAAGTCTGTGGTAATGTCATCACCTGCATCAACACAGTACGAGTGCTGTTTTGCTGTCACAGTATCAGCGAGAAGATTAGGAAACTTAATGGCTAAAACCTGCAAACTTTGGACTTCAGAGCCTGTGTATTGTGCTTAAAGAGCAACGTAATGAGCCTTTTTAAGCTTGCATATGCTACTAACACTTTGAGCCCATTAAAGCTTTGAAAGCATGCTTTATCAAAGACATCTGCCCACACTGACAGTGTTACTGACAACATCCTATCATTTAGACCTTGACCTCTCAAACCCTCCCCAAAATAAAATGAAAGTCACATATTTTGGGACAGCTGAGGTAAAATGGGGCAGTCATTGAAGGTTGAAAAGTACGTCAGCTTCATTGAAGATCAATCACATCCATGCCTTTTGTTTATTTTATAATTTGTTAAATCCAATTATAAGTTCAGACAATAAATCATTAAATCATTTAGGTTACCTCAAATTGGAACGGTTCATGTGAAGTTCCTTAATCCACAAAACATTTCACATGTTCACTGCAGGCTGATTAGGACTAATTATCCTCCTGTGAAACGCCATCAACAACATCAACACTGTCAGCGACTGTCCAACAGCACGGGGGTGAAAAGATAATGACCGAAATCTCCTTTAAAGAGAGCTTTTCCTGCTGGTTGCAGCACATGTGTGTTATGTGATGGATAGCATGCATGTTGTGCTTTATCGTCCTCATAGAGAAATCCCATGTTGTAAATGTGGTCACTATGGTGTTCAAAAATACATTAAGAGGGGCCCTGGGGTCACCTTTTGGGAGGTGCTCCATGAACTGTTTTGTGTTAAGCCAGCCAAAACCTTGGCAACAACACTGACTGGATATCCAACCCTTCAGCCAATCACTTCTCAGACGTTTTGCCCTTGAAGATTACCCTGGTGGAGCAACACACTCAGCGGCAAGGGCTGTTGTTCTCTCTCCCTTTTCCTCAGCAATAATCTCAACACAACGTTTGCCAACATCACCCACCCCAGAACTGGTCTTGCAGCTTAGATTCATCACAATTCCAGCAGGTCACGGACGAAAGCCTCGCGCTGCCTCATAACCACTTGTCAACAACTTCACGTTTCACGCCTGCAGCCCTCGCAGCGGAGAGGGGCTTAAGGTTTCTTCATGTTGAGGTCAGGATTGCTCGTCATGAAATTTTTCAGTCAATAGAACGCAGCGGTTCCCTTCGCCTCAGACAAACCACAGTTTTCCATCGGCTTTGGCATAATCAAGTGCCAGCTCCTGGATGTTCTTTTTGGTTAGAGGAAAGCCTCTTTGTGAGAGCATTTAGGCAAAGCTGGCCAGCTCTTATTCAGCCGCCTCAGGTTTCCCACCAGATGCATATTCTGTGCCACTTATTTTACCCCTCGCTCGCCTCTCTAATGTTGACTTTGGCATATTCCATGCCCTTGACAGAAAATCAAGGTTTTGGCCTCTGTCCTGTCTCCATGCCGCATCGTTTTACATTCATTTATTGCACCTTTCAGTCTTTTCTCCCTCCACCGATTATACTTTCATCCAACCTCTCTGCCATGCTTCCCTCGTTCCATGTCCTGCCAAATTGTCTGCAATGGATATTAAAAATGTCAATATTCTCTTTTAAAATAGACCTTCCTCCCCCACCAGGATGTGTGTGTGTGTGAGTGCATCTATAAGACATGTGTGTATTCACATGCATGTAACAATAATAGCTAATTCAGGACGTTTGTGGCTGGCATGGACTCAATGCATCATCTTTCAGCCTTTGATTCGACAGGATGGCTTTCAGCTCATCATCTCTCTGGCATCCTCAAAACATGCTGGTTTCACTTCAGAGAAATGCCCCATTTATTCTACTTAATGCATCCAGGTAAACGGAGCAGTCGCTCAAACCCTTTTCCCATAGATAGTAATGTGCAAGAATCAAAGTCAAGTGAAGCAGTCAATACATTTTGGGGGATTTGGATTGCCCAAAAAATCAGCCTGACCACCCTCATAGGTTTCTCTAAATTGCTCCACTCCCATGGTGAATAAAATGTTGGTAGGTGGTAGTGATTCTCATGGACCAAATAATCTTGAGGCCCCGTGCAGTTCATCCTTGATCACATGTGAGATAACCTGGTAATTTGCAGACAAATTGCTTTGTAGATAAATAGGATGCAGCACTGTTTCTCTTCTCACTGCCAGCGATGGGCCACACGATTTTCTCGTCTTGTAAACAGTGATGTGTTAGCTGTCCCCAGTTGTAAAGCAAAGGGTGGAGTAATAGACTGCATGAAGAGGTTTAAGAGTGGAGGCAGCAGAATAGATATAAATTACATCACCATAGTGCAAAACAGATAACAGTGTTGACTAGAGATAGACCGATATGATTTCTTCAGGGCTGAAACAGATACCGATTGTTAGTAGTCAAGAAGGCCAATTAACCGATATTTGGAGCCAATATTAATTTGTATTATTCAAAATTTTGACTTTGCTTTTTAGATTTGCAACATGCTAAAGGTTTTTTATCTTGGATACAATATCTCCGCCGTGTGTGTGAGCTCTATGCATGCTTTCACTGCTGATTGGCTGTTACCTGTGCCATGGCTCTGCGTGTAACCAATCAGATGGTGCTGTGGGTGGGGCAATGCTGGAGACACAGTGGTGACTGCAGACAGAGGCGTGGCTGCATCAGAGCCAAGATAACCCAGTTTTAAATTGATTTCTTATCGGCTGTCTGATTATACAAAAAAAAGGTTGATGCCTTCATATGCGTCAAAATGCTGAATATCGACGCCGATAATCGGCCCGGCCGATAATTGATCCATCCCTAATGTTGACTGGACAGTTTACTTTCAGTTCAGGTGATACATGCTGCGTTTTGTTGTGTCCCAGGTCACTGGACCAAAGATCTAATTTAACTGTGTCCAACTTGCTCGAAACTTCTTCAGAAAATGTTCAAAATAGAGGTCCAAAAATCACCAAACAGGAGGCAGAAAAATAAGCAACAGTTTCTTTAATGCCGGCACGAAAGGAGAGAGCATCCGCAGACAATGGCATCCAGAAAAGCTCTCTGATCGGACACCCTGTGCATCAGTTTATATAAACCCATCTACGCCCTCATCTCCCGATTGTCACCTGACTGTCTGCCACCTGCAGTGACCCCCTACTCCCTCCAACTAGGGGTGGAAAGACCCCCTCCTTTCCCAGATCTGGTTCCCACCCGGCGATGACAGCTCATCAAGACTCCCACGACCGGGGGCTGATAAGCCAGGCGTGCTGTCTATGTGTCTGGTCAAGGACGGCCCTACCAACTTGGCAGGCTTCATCATAAC
>JBCAUF010012651.1:0-10748 GCA_038406115.1 Haemulon aurolineatum | reverse complement strand
CACAGAAAAAAGTCAGGAAATAAATAACAACACTATTAATGAAATAAATAATAGTTTATATATAAATATTATTTATAGATAGGTTAAATACCCTGTCCTCTGAATACATTTTTCTCTTACCTAACCTTTCTGCCATTATTCTGTTCTATTTGACAGGAGCTAGTCTAGGATTCGTGTGGCCAGATAAAATCATAATGCGTCTCTGGTATTGTTCAGGGTGCCGGGCCAAATGTAGTTTGGGGACCACTGAGCTAGAGCTTCAACGTGATTGTTTTCATCATTACACTGTAGTTTTTTCTTGATCAACTGATTCATAATTTTTGTCCATAAAAATGTTGGATAAGATTTAATTTACATTGTTTGTTTTGCCAACCAACAGTTTAAAATGCATAGTTATGCAGTTCATCATCCAGTGAAAGTGTAATGGAATAAAACAGTGACACAGGAAGTTTTTCTTCTTTCAAAATGAAACACATGTTTTATTCTGCCAGCCATTTTCCTCAAGTACAAACAAGTTTTATTCAGTTTATGATCAGACATAAGATCCACACATCTAGAAAAATTATATTATTAAGTGATTAATTGATCATCAAAGCAGAATCCTTTTCTGTCTATTTAGAGATTAAAGCATTAGTGGAGGACAATGGATCTAGAAATCACCATGCTAACATATTTAAGAATTTACTCTCCTAAAAATAAACTCAGACGATGGAATCTTTTTGGCAGCTGGGGTGACAGGATATAATTCATTTTCCCCATAGTTAGTTCATAGCCATACAGGTTCCCAAACTTAGAAATGATTTGAACATACAGGTACAGACAAACAAGGGGAGTTTTCTGTGCATAACTCTATTTTGAACAATAGGTGTTGTACCTTGAAATGCATGGCTTTTTCACAATGAAAAAGCACCACCCTGTCTTAATGCTTTCTCATGAGAAAAATAGTGCACAAATATTCACACAAATTACTGTACAGAATTTCTGAAATTACATGCAAAACCTGTGCACAACATGTTTATCAAAGAAATTAAATATGGATCAAAGCTCAAGTTCTTCTGAGTTTCAATTTGAAGAGGAAGGAAATGGAAGGTCTCAGAATATGTTGCTAAGAGTAAAACAGTGAGATTGTCAGAAAGCCTCTCATAAAATATTGAAACAAAACTATGAGCATCTGGGGCCTTGTCTGCATCCTTGTAGTGGTATTTTCTCTTACATCTAGCACACCTCTTACAATGACAAAGATCAGTAAAATCAGCTTAATTTAGTCCAGCGTTGTTTATCTCTTCAAAAAAATCAGTTGCACTTGACTTATATTCAAATTTGAATTAAGAAATAATAACACCTCTACAAAAGCAGTGTACACTTTATCGACTGCAGGCACAACACATGAAAACCCAAAGACGAATACGGTTAAAGAGAATCTTTCTTGGATCTCTGTGGTTCAAAACTTGACATTAAAACAGCTGAGTAACTGAGTTCTAATGTCAAAACCATATAATCCACCCAGTTACAGATTACCATGAATCATTTTCATTCACAACAAAGGATTAATCCTAAAGTAATAAGATACATATTTGGACTGCACAGTGACAGTCTGGTAGATGGGCAGCCCGTGGCTAATCCCCATTGTCCCTCAGATACACAGTGCAGCCCACTGCTCCTGCACCTGGTTTCTGTGTTCACTACTGTGTGTTATGAGGATGGGTTAACTGTTACATCCTCAATGTACTTATAAGTGTAATCCAGCACCACTTCTATGTACTCCTGCAGGTCAGTGGTGGTAATATATTTCAAAGCAGTTCTGTTGAGCAGAAGTGATCCCCTTTGGCCACAATCTAATTCCTCTTCAGCCAGGTTTTGTCAGCTTCACCAGGACCTGTATGCAGGTGTCAGGAGCCAAGGTGGGGGAGAAGGGACGCCTTATATGCCCTCTTTGAGATGGAGTAGGATTTATCCAGCATGTTTTTCCCTTGGTGTCAAAGTGTATGTGCTGGTAAAACTTTGCCGGAACTGTTCTGAGGTTGGCCTGGTTGAAATCACCCAAGACAGTGAAAAATGTATAGGGGTGTGGAGTCTGCTGCTCACTTACGGCATTGTACAGTTCATTCAGAGCGTCCTTACAAAACAGCACTGGGTGGCATGTACACAGCCACAACACTGGTGAAATCTGCTAGAGCTGTGCATTGTTGGGAGACAATAACGGCATCTTGAGGATTGCCTATCCAATGGCCGTGACCGAGATATTTTCACTCAGCCATGTTTCTGTGAAAACAAACAGGTAGCAGTCTCTTATCTCATGCCATGTTGTCCTCTGTTGTCTCAGGATGGCCTGTTTGTTGCTGAATATATCTTCAGACAAACTTATATAGTCCTTTTTGTAAAAAAGGGTTTTCGTCCTACATGTGCAGAATACATGAGATGGTGGTCCCTTCAGTATTGCTACTGGCCCTTTGGAAGCCTCCCTGAAAAGTTTTCTCCTCGCCCTCCCATCAGCAGAGGGTTGTTGTGACGTGATGGTTCTGACAGTGCTCCATGATGCATTCAATGGCTTCCACATTCTTTAGAATCACTTTCTTTGATGGCAGGTGCTATCTATCCAAATTCATGATTCTGAATGTAATTGTAACTTTGAAGACAGCTATAGGCCACATTATGAAAGGGTGTACAGACGGCATATGCAATCAGATTAATGTAATTCTTTTCATTTAAAATTCTTAGAAACATCTAATAATTAAACACGTTTTTCTTCTCTGATTTGTTTGTTGGAAGATCCTATTAAAGATGGAACAAGTCTGATGTTTGATGTTATTTCTGTCTTTATATTTCAAATCCTGCAACTCCATATTTTTTTCAATATCCACTCTGAGTTGTTTGTGCATGATAGTACACACAATTAATCGTACTTTCAACCATCTTCAGTCAGTACTGTTTCTTTACACAGGAGACTCTCTCTCCTACAGAGAACACAGAGACACTGAAGAGCCAGGATATGCCTCAGATGAAAACCCAAACCCAGGATAAAGAGGTTCAGTGAATGTGGTGTTGAAGGTGTGTATGTGGTTCAGTGTGTCAGAGGAGACTCTGTAGAAGGACAGAGTGCCAGCAGGACAGTCCACATACACTCCTACTCTATCAGAGGAGGAGGAGGAGGGAAAAGGGATGAATGTTTTTTTCTTATTGTGACAGACAGAGTAACAATCCCTTGAGCATTTCAGACTCCAGGACTGATCATTCCTTCCAAGCCAGCAGTCTTTACTGTCTCCTTTCCTTCTGATTCTTCTGTAAGTCACTGATATATGAACTAGTTCTTCCCACTCGACCTCCCAGTAACAGCGACCAGTCAGAGCATTTGTACACAGCAGCTGCCAGCAGTCAAATCTCTCTGGACGATCAGGATATGGCTGATCTTTCTCCACCAGTGTCACCTTCCTGTTGTTGTCAGACAGTTTGAGGTATCTGTTTACTGTGTTTGTGTCCAGTGTGAGTTCACAGAAATCTGATGAAGAGAAAAAGACACAACACAGCCCCTACTTTAAAAAAGTATTAATATTTTGATGTTGCTATAGATTGTTATTCGTGACTCGAGGCAACGAGTCACTAATAACAATCTAGATCGCCACGAGACACCACTCCCCATAGAGCTTGCTAGCTCTGTGGGGAGTCGTGTTTCGTGGTGATCTTTTGCGTGTTTCTTCTATATTATTATTCATCTTCCCTCCTTTTTTTCCCATTCGCTCCTTGGGCCACAGTTTTGAGGGGACCCTGGCAAATTATATATCAAAACGTCCGCTTTCATCGGGATCTGTGTGCTCTGAAGTATAGAAGGTATTCACCAATTTATTCATCATAAATCATCCCATTGAAATGAATGGGAAACCGCGATAAAAACAGAAAAAACTGAAATTTTTGGGGGCAAACTCCTCCCGCAAATTTTTACCTACAGACTTCATTTTAACTTTAAATTGTAAGTAAATTTGTCCTCTATTGAAAACTTTTTCAGATTTTTGATATCTCTTATACTTTTTGATCAATCACTCATCAATCATCATCATCAACTCTGTTAAATTTCTGGGTTTATAATGGGTGTGTATTGCACGGAATGTTCGTGCTAGAGTGGATGACATCATCGGCTAGAGGGGGAGAGGCTGTCTGAAATTTGCTCAAACTTTCCTCTTTCCACGCTGCTTCTAGGCACATCTTACAGTGTACGCATGTAACTTTTTCCACTTTTGTAGAGGAACCTGTCCTGATTCGTACATTCTGCTCGCTTAAGTTGAGACATTTTCTGAATTTGAATGGCGAGCCATAGAGCGAGGAGAGTCCCAGTCCAACTGCCATTAACTCCAATGCAAAATTTGGAGCAGATTTTTGAGAAAAGCTGAAATGACTCTCTTCTTATACTCGCCACAGTCTCCACAATATGTACTCCAGAGACACCAAAACATAACAGTTTGTTCAGGAACTTCTCCTGCCAATCCACATCTGCTTGTTTTTCTGATGTGAGTTACTGCTTTGCCTCAGAAAGCCCAAATGTGAGGACTGTCCGAGGGAAAAAAATCAAAAATCCCCCCCCCCCCCCCTTCTCTCTCCCCTGCCTGGGCTTTGTGAGTAGTCATGGCAACCAGCTAAGTCACCATGGCAGCAGCTTGGCCTCAGGCTTGAACTGCAGCTGTGGCCATTTTTGTAGTTCTTTTTAATTTGAATTTCTGTCTAAATGACAAAGAGACTGAGAGAGGGTAAAAGACAGACAGGTAGTAATAGTAAGGTAGAGAAAGACATTTTTGAGGTGACTGTCCCTGCTTTGTATGTCTGTATGTCTGAATGTATGCATGTCCATTGTGTGTGTGCGTGCGTATGTGTGTGTGTGTGTGTGTGTGTGAGAGAGAGAGAGAGAGTGAGGGCATTTCTGTGTCAGCATCTTTTAATACATAGCTGTAGCACAGACATACTTCCACATCAGCTTTGTATCATCATCATCAACATCATGTATGCACTTGAATACATACTTCCGGCAGCAGCCCTCAAGCCACTCTGAAAAATTTCCTGCAGGAATTTTCTAGTTTAAATACAATCTTACCTCTAAAGACTGGGAACATTTAGAATGGCACATTTACTGAGACAGTTATTGTCTGTGAAGTTTTAATAAGTAAATACCACATTGTGATTGTGTGCTATTCTGTTCTCATAAATAAAACTGAATTCATACTTACATTTCCTCAGACCCAGTTTGAGTCTATGTTCTCCACAATTGTCTACCCTGGAGGAAGAAACACAGTCATTTTTCTTTCTTTTGTATTATAAAAGCAGGAACATCATCTGCATACATCACCTTCACTGTGGGTAATTTTCAATCCAACATAAGTCCTAGCTATTTTTCAAGGTGAAGCAGTGCTGAGCAATTTATCACTTTAGAGGAATAGTTTACCCAAAAATTATATTCGGTCATTATCGACTTACCCTCATGCTGATGAGAAGTCCAATGTAGTTTTTATATTCCTCAAAGTGCCGCTGAACATTCGTTACTACTGTAGTACATACGCTGCTCAGGAGAACTGCCTGAATGCGCAAGCATGCCTCCAGCCTAACGGATTGCAGTGACTAACAGGCTATGAAAACGTACTAAATGACGTTGTTTTGAGTAAACTCTGGATGTGGCCCCTTCAGGACACTAGGATTGCAGCGGACGAGCAGTATGGAGCAATATAAGTTTTCAGTAGTTTTATGGACGTCTTCTTCTCGGTTACCATAAACTCTCATTATGGGTTTGCGGTCAGGACAAAACCCCCCCGGAGCCTCCAGTGGCACTTTGAGGAATAAAAAAAACTACACTGGACTTCTAATCAGCATGCGGAAAAGTCGATAATGACCAAATTTAATTTTGGGGTGAACTCTTCCTTTAATCCCAGTGACTGGGTTCTCATATTATTGCCATTTGTCAGATCCCCCTTTCAGGCTAAGTTTAATAGTCTATTTACTGTGTTAAATCAGGTCAGATCAAAACTACCTGTTATAGGAAATCAATCCAACTATGTCATGCCAATCTCCTGAAACCCTGCTATGCTTGAACTACAGTAGTTTTTAGGTCTTAGGAGTTACTATTGTGAGTTTTGTAATTTTTTTTCCACTGTGGTTGCTCCTTTGACAGATTTATTAAAATGGAAAGCAAAGTGAATTTGGTCATCTTCTTGTCAGCAAGCCTTTGAAAATCTTAAATCAACTCTGTGTTCACCCCCAGTTAGAGCAGCTCCATGCATAGGCTTCCCCTTCCCTTTTGGACTTAAGCAATGAAGGTGCAGACCGCTGTTTTGTTTCAGAGTGATGAGTGATCAGCCTATGAATTTCTACTCCAAGGAATTTGACTCTTTCCAGCTGAGTTATCCCGTGAAAGTAAAGGAGATACTTGAACTGACACTGATTTGGGGATTGCAGCTTTTTGAAGTCTGTGTTGACACTGGGAGTGTTCCTCAGGTGAGCTATATGGATCACAACCCTGTAACTCTTAAAAGCGCTTCTCCAGGCGCTGAACTTACTAGGTTGCAGCGGATACTGGTTGACTGGCTGGCTGATGGACTTTCTACTAGGGGTGGAGGAAAAAAATCGAGTTATGTAATCTCGATTTTAATCGATTCTGGATTGTTCATAAACTTCAGAAATGGACTTTTTAGCTAGCTCGGGAAAAAAAAGTTTCTGCCCACAACTCAGTGTGATGACCGGTGGCGGCTGTTGGTGGTTTCTCTTTATATACCCAAATCATGGAGCTGACCTGTTGCCAATTAACCTAACTGATTGCAAAATCTTCCTCCAGCTGTTTCTCTTTTTGTCCTGTTGCCCCTGTCCCATCTTTTTGAGATGTATTGCTGCAATCAAATTCAAAACGAGCTACTATTATTCATGAAATAGTAACATTATTTATTGATTTGCAAATCATTGCATTCTGTTTTCATTTATGTTTTACACAGTGTCCCATCTTTTTTGGAATTGGGGTTGTAAGTAAATATGCAACATATCTGCAGCAGCTTGTATACTCGTCTGGTCTTCTATCTTTGTCAAAGCCTCAGAGCTGAGCTATGATAAATGTAACAGAGAAACAGTCTTCTTGTCTGTCCATACCTGAGAGTGTCCAGTCTCCAGTGTGGATCCTCCAGTCCAGCAGACAGAAGCTTCACTCCTGAGTCTCCTGGATGATTATAGCTCAGGTCCAGCTCTCTCAGATGTGAGGGGTTGGAGCTCAGAGCTGAGGCCAGAGAAGAACAGCCTTCCTCTGTGATCAGACATCCTGACAAGCTAGAATTAAGAGATGGTTGATATAATTCATCAATAAAAACTGTAATGTACACTATTCTGGGGAGGAGACATACATCAAAAGTAGAATGGGTATTTCAACACGATTGATCCAGATTATTTAAAGATCTAGGAGTGTGCAGAGACCATACTGCTGAAAGTTCTGTAATTATATTTCTTGCACTGTTCTGTGCATCTTCACAACACACAATGCCAAGATGCTTTTCCAACTGTCACACTGGACAATAAATTGGACTGATCCTCTAACACAGAGGCTTTCTACAAGAGGAGCCGGAATCGAATCGGAATACTTCCTGAGGACTGGAGGTTCAGGTCTTTTAATATCTGCAACAAGATGCTGCAGAACAAACTCATCAGGAGAGCAGAGTCTGTTGTTGGCTCTAAACTTGTCACCTTAGAGGAGGTGGTGGAGGACAGGATGCTGGCAAAACTGCTGGCAATCATGGACAGTCCCTCCCACCCCCTCCACAAAACACTGGACAATCTAAAGAACAGCTTCAGCAACAGACTCATTCAACCTCACTGCTCTAAGGAACAATACAGAAAACTGTTCCTTCTGACTGCAATCAGACTATACTTCTTCTATAATCCTCTACCTCTGTCAGAGCCACTATCACAGAACTGGACTAAATCAACCTGTCATCTTTTACACTGAGGACCTCAACACTCCAAATACTGGAATATATATGCTTCATATCATGTGTGATATGTGCTAATGCTAACCATATTGATATTATATATCATGCTTTTTGCACTCTCTGCTTACATAGGCAAAACACTACCATCATATACCATTATTACCATTATTATTATTACCATCATCTTTCTATTGCACCTTATCTACCTATTCATTTATCTTGTGTTTTTCTTTTAAAGCTTGGGTAGGTAATTCTGTTCAGAAACACTTCTTGTTATACTGGGTGAAATGGTGGTCTATCCTAACAGTAGTCAATACATTATGTATTCAGAAAAAGGAACGAAAAAAAAATCAGATCTGTGTGGCAGCTGTAGGATCGATAAAACTCAAAATCCAACGAAGAAGAAGCCGGCCGCTAACTTCCTGTTTAGCGCTCTGCTAACTTAAGTGGGGACACTTACGGCTCTTCGAGACTTTCCAAATGTTATTGGAGTTAAATTCTGATGGTGAAACGAGTCATTTCACAGTGTTTATGACACTGAAAAAATTTATCCAGTGCATCATGTGATGGACACGGAAGTTGCAATATCAACTTTGTGGGGGGCGTAGCCTTGGACGGAGGAGGGGGTGGAGCTTAGAGGAGGTACCACTTTCAAATCTTGTTAGCTCTCCTGCTAGCTCTCCACCATTACCAGCCCTAGCTTTAAGTGCCCTTATACCATTCTGTGTTATTTTTTTAATTATTATTTCTATCTCAGTATTTACATTCAATTGTATTTTTTAATGTATTTAAGTATACCGGACTGCTATGACGACCTAATTTCCCTTTAGGGATAAATAAATCAGCAGGATTAGTGCTTATCAAGGTAATTTCAGGGTTAACTTTGGTTTTCTGTATCATAAAGCTGGTTCACTTCTTACCGGGGTAAACCACCATGGTAACTTATGCTGAACAGCTAACCTGCTCTGAAGTCTGAATATCCACGACTATGAAAGCTCCGCCTTCTGACCAATCAGGTCTCTTTAGACGTCTTCACCCAGCTGTGTTGATATGAACGAATATTAAACGGTGCTGACATCATGATCAGAGGATCATACGGAGCTCAGTGCGCTGATCTAAGATCAAAGACCTAAGATCTCTGATAATGAGACAAAAAATTATCGACTGATTGAGACTCTTCATCACACTGATTCTTTTTAATATCTCTGCAGTGATACCAGTGACATAATTTGGATATTGTAGTGATAGTCTATTAACTGACACATTCACACATTTAGTGATTTTTGTCTGGCTGTAGTTGTTGATTTCTGCGAGATTACGTGTTTTAATTCTTTGTATTTTTTCAGGACATGACTGATCAAAATCTAAAATTACAAGAATTTACATTTTGCACTGTTGGATCTTAAGATGGTTCTAAGTAGAGCTTTAAAATGCAAATAGAGGAAATGGGAGCAAAAGAAAAAACAACTGAGCATCCAATTTATTGAAAGCAACAATTTAACTGGAATAGGCTGTCCATCAGCTGGTCAAAAGTATAAGACCACAGCCTTTAAAAGACAAAATCTGTGCAAAAAGTTGGACCTCCTGATGGCAAAGGCAAAAAAGCTCACTGTCTTTGAATGTTTTAGGATTGTTGAGCTCCATAACCAAGGCCTCTCACAACATGCCATCGCTGCTGAGGTTGGACGCAGCAAGACCGTCATTTTGAATTTCCTAAAAGATCCTGAGGGTTATGGAATAAAAAAGTCAAATCCTCGACCCAAACACAGGCCATTACTGGTGCTGACTGCAGGTCAGTAACCATTAGATGGCATCTGCAAGGGAAGGGCTTCAAAAACGAGAAACGTCTTTGAAGGCCACATCTCCTTCAACGCCACAAAACTGACTGTTTGAACTTTGCAAGAGAGCACCAAACATGGGACATTTAAAGGTGAAGAAAGTTTTATTCTCTGACAAGAAAAAAGTTGATGATCCAAATTGATAACCTGTTTCATGATACCATTTAGCGAGACTGCCGTTGTTGGGGTTAGTGAAGCCAGATAGCCAAATGAGATCCTGGGTATGTTGCTGCTTTATGATATAGGGCTCAGGAAAAATTGGCCCAGGAACAAAATCTGAGTCTTTGTTAGTGGCTTATGCCCAAAGCGCAGCTCAATGCTCCAGTGTTGGACCAGAATCATCTTTTAACTTGGTCTTTACTTTGATCCAAACTATAAACCTGTAAATATTTCATGACTGCATCTTGCACAGTTGTGACACGAGCAAAATGACAATCTCTGTCCACAAAAGTCTTGCCACCTGCCAAAGTACTCAGACCCACTTCTGTGGTAGTTCCTGCTTGAAACCTCTAGGACCACATTTTCACAACGACACACAGACTCATCATGTGAAAACAAAACCAGCTCTTCTGTCAAAGCAGGTATTGAATGGCTGTCAACAAACAGATGTATCCTGACCTGAGTGTTTCCAGTGTACAATGTGGACTATTCAGTCCAGCAGACAGCAGCTTCACTCCTGAATCCTGCAGGTTGTTGTTACTCAGGTCCAGCTCTTTCAGACTAGAGGACTGGGAGCTGAGAACTGAGGACAGAGCTTCACAGCTTCTCTCTGAGAGTTTACAGCCACTCAGCCTGAAGAACAATCAGAAACAAACACAAGTAAAACATTTTAATTGACATCTTCAATCTTTTATATACATATAGTTGATAATAATAACTCTTCCAGTGATTCATTCACCTACAGAGCTTTGTTGGAGGCTTTGACCACTGGCAGCAGCCTCAGAAGAGCCTCCTCTGAAGCAGAGTATTT
>JBCAUF010012336.1:0-10782 GCA_038406115.1 Haemulon aurolineatum | reverse complement strand
TGGGACCCTTTATACCCTCATGCATATACAATACACGTGTATGAGGGTGAGAATGTATGTATACATGTGACGAAATACAGGCCTATCCAGAAAACACCATACTATAACCTAAAGTTACTACATGGCTCTATGACACTAAAGACTATTTGTGAAGGGGACAGGCAGACAGAAAACATGATGACTGTGCGTTTGATCAGAGGTCCAAGCAGCATCGCTTGCCAAACGCTTGTGATTTAAAAGCTGACAGGCCATATCCTGTGCTACAGTACTTTTCAAATTACAAACTCAAATCTCCATTGACAAACATATAATTGATATGATTTTTTTTATTGTTATTTTTCTCTGCAATAAGTGTTTGTCATGCAAAAAACACACGACCTAGAAACACAAAAAATTGGTAGGTGGGCTAAAAATTTTCCCCCACTACTCATGTCACATATGATGATACTTGTTGACCTCAGGGACCATGTGACAGCGACTGTGGTTACCTCAGTACACGCGTCTGCTTCATCAGGTAACTACACAGCTACAGGGTTAAAACATGAGCTTTGCACCCTGAGACCTGTTTTCTAGTCGTGCAGCATAATGATTTCAATGAGAAGCAACATGTGGGAAGTATCTGTTGTTGTAGGCAAAGTGAACTTGAAAACACACCAGCTGAGGGATTTAATGTTATACATCAAATATTTGACTTATCACTTCTTGAAATCTCCCTTTTATTGCACATTTTTTGTATTATGCTCTTATTTCTCTATAATTTGTTATTTTAGCACTTATATTTTAAGGTACTTTGTGAAGACAGTTAACTTGCATTGGCATCCTCTGAATGGCATAAAGAATAATCAGTAACCTCATTAAAACCCGGAAGTCTAGTCGCAGAGCAAGACAGTGTCATAACCTCAAATTTTTTGGCGTTTATCTGGCCGTACAACTTGACTCTTATATCATGTTCTCTAGGAAACTAATACACTGCATTTGCGTAATGTCAAAAAGCAAAAACACCTCCGAATTATGCAGTCTGGTAACAACTCAAAGCTATAGCTGTCAGAAGTATTATGTGATATCATCAGATTAGTCATGTCTTACCTGTTTGTGTCTTCTCCTCAAATAAAAGGAAATCAAACAAATTGTGCCCGTGTGAGTATGTCTCAACTCTGTTTCTTCTTGGTGCTCAGTTTCACCTGCCTAAATTAGGGAAATGCATCTAATTGAAACGAGTTCAGTCAGTTCATATGTGGCCCCTCCTCCAGAGAAGATGACGACTGTTCTCAGTGAAAGTGAAATCAAGAAAAAGCATCAAGAATCTAAATAATTACCCATCATGTATCAAACCCGAAGTTCAAGGACATGAGTGTCTGGATAAAATGAATGGGAAAGGATTAGTAATATTTTCTAATGTCTTTCTTTTCTAAGAGCCTGTCATTTATTTACTTAATTTCCCAGAGGCGGTGCGTTTTGGACACTCACGTGAAGAGAAGGACAGAGCTGACTCAGCTTGTCTACACTGTGACAAAGAGAGAATAAAAAGAAATCAGACAACTGACAAAAAAAGATTTTATTTTTTATGTACACAGCACCTTAGATGTCTTTCCATATGTTTTTAAATGGAATTCATTTTTTCAAATATTAACATATTTCTTTTTTCCTCCACTGTTTAAATATCAGTTTCTTTAATACAATTGATAAAAACAGTAATTCAACTCTGAAATTGAAATTAAACATTACCGTCAACTACTTCTCATCACCAAAATCTTAAAGTTCAAGTTCAAAGGTGAAAAGAATGATAATTATATTTGTATTTGAAGACAACGCCATTGAACAATATACGTTGAAACAGAGGTGTTAATACTGAGATTTCTGGCTTAAGTAAAATTCTTGAGTGGCAAAGTAGTAATAGGATTAATCTCTCGTCCAGCTTTTAAAGATGTAAAACTTTCTCTTTAAATTCTGTGATTTTTCTTTCATCTCATAAGCCATGTAATTTTAAATAGGTGTCATCGATTTAATCAAGTTTCATTTCCACATTATTTGGTAATTAAATAAAATATTCTTATTATCAATTCTTACATATTTTAAATAATTTATAGTGGTTATCCACTTGAATGACTGTAATTTTCTACACAGTGCTGGTGGGAAAAACACATTTAAAAGCGTAAAAACAACATTAAGTACACATTCAGATTATTTCAGTCCATTTTCCCTATAAATTATAATATTTTGGTGATAAAAGATGCACATCAATCAACTGTGCAACATGATCAACTCTGAGTAAAATATAATGCATATCAGACACAGATTAATATTTTTATGTTTTATTAAATCCACCATCCACCATAATTGTCATCTACTGTGGAGGTGTGTTCAATCCAGCTTTATTTAAACCTGTGAAGGTGTTACATCATGAGGCGCCTCTTCCTTTGGGCTGCAGTAGCACGTCAAACCGAGCACACCAAACAGAACATCGATCAAGATGGTGGACCAGAAGGCGAACAAGTAGAGAGTCTGGTTGCAGTATGAATCTCCTGAAGTCATATCGAAGCTGACATCATTGTAAATATAGAAGATGCACACATTACCTGTAAAAAAGAAAATAAAAACACATTTTGTCTTTTTGTGTCAGTGCTTGATCACATGTTTCAGAATTTAAATATCAATAATTACATATTTTGACTTTATGCCACTGATGAATGAATCAAAGAAATTTCAGAAATTTTGGCAGAGAAGTTTTAGAGAGCAAAGATAATTTTGTTATCATGCTGATTATGACAGTGACTTTATGTATTTGATCAATTATTTAGCATACATGGTCATATTACGATGTATTTTCATAACACATCCCACAGTAAATCTGTAGAGACATGTGGTAGACATCTTGTGACACGCTGGGAATGGGACTCAAGAATCAAGAATTATGTTTGTACCTAATAATTTAAAGATCTGGTTAAGATGGTGAATCTAATTCAAATTAAAAACTTAGAAGTTGACTAGAACATTTCAAAATTTTTAGTAATCATAGCAGGTGATTGAACTTGAATTATAATATAGGACAACTTTATATGGCAAATAATTTGTGTACAGTCTCTTACCAGCAATGAACCAGCAGAAGATGAAAGGAACAAAGAGGAAAAATAACATCCTAAAGATGTAGTCGCTGCATGTACTGATGGAGCCAAGCAGTATATTGCAAACTCCCAATCCCACAAAATAGATGGGAATGAATGGCTGCCTTGGACAGTCATATCGGAATATGCATCCTGTTGGACAAAGAAGTTTATCACTTCACCTGCCTCATTTATAATTAATGATTATCATACTCCATTTTATTGCTGTCAATTTGAATAAATAATTCTTTTTGTCTGATCTTCCAAAAATTGCTTTTCTGGCACAGAAAATAAATTCTAATGACATAAATATAATCTGAATGCATCATCATGACAGTGAATGCACCAGTCACTTACCAAATATCACTTGAGCGAGCAGTAAGCCAAACAAAATCAAGACAGTGCAAACTGAGGGAAGATGGATAAAATACATTTTCACAATCACAAATGGCCACATGTTGATGTTTTACGTTCAACTTAATTTGTGCAAGAACTTTGCACATTACTCTTTCTCACCTACTGAACAGGATCTGTCACACCCCGACATTAATGATCTACAAAGAGACAAAGAGAACAGAGACAGATACATCAGCTGTTTGCAAAGTTGTCCACAAGTATGAGAAGCTGTTGAGGCCAAAATTGAGTGTTTCTCATGCACATACAGCACATACAATACTGGGACCCTTTATACCCTCATGCATATACAAATGTACGAGTATGAGGATGAGATTGTTTGTATGCATGTGACAAAATGTATCCAGAAGTTACTATATAGATCTATGGCGCTGAAGACTATTCGTGAAGGGAGCAGGCAGACACCAAACATGATGACTGTGCATTTGATCAGAGGTCCAAGCAGCATCACTTGCCGTGGACCCCTGTTGTTTTTGTTCTTGTTTTTGTTGTTTTATTCTCTGGAAAAACTTACCAAACTTGACTTCTTGATTCACCCACTACTCAGACACAAAAAATCTCTTGGCCTCTGTTGGTGCCCTCTAGTTTGCACAGTTATCTCAAAAATGGCTCAGTCCAGAGTCTTTCATTTGCATCTGTGGTCCAACTGTCATGTGCTTTAAAAATGACAGAAATATTTTACAATTTGATCAAACTTCTGAAACTGTTGGGCCAACTGCCATGAAATAAATTTGGGACGTCATGAATTTGGTCTGGACAATCTAGGTCAACAACTCAGTCAACAAATGTTTAACCACATTTCACCAAATGACCTCACAATACACTTGAGAAAAGTACGTTGACGTGTGATTTTTGTTCAGAGTTGTATACCCCAAACAGTTAAATTATTTTAACTTTTGAAGTTCTGTGACATGCTGCTCTCTCCCTTTTGTTTGAGGTTGGTGTGGGCAGAGTTATAGAGACATCAGTAAAGTAACTGCACCTGTCCTCAACGTATTTGGATGTCTGGCTTGTTGACCTCTTTCTTTTCAAAGTGAAACCAATAAGTTATTCACCCATTGCGTTTGAATCCACACATTTAGTGTCATCTATTGTCAGTGACAGACTTGCGGCTCAGATGGTCTGCACACACACACCCTGTTCACCAAGGTGTGTGTGCATCTGCCTGCATCTGCCGAACACTTGTGATTTAAAAGCTGACATGCCATATCCTGTGCTATTTTTGCAAATTACAAACTCAAATCTCCCATGAAAAATATATAATTGATATTTCTTTTTCTTAATTTTCTCTGCAAAAAGGGTTTGTGCTGCAAAAGCCCCAATAAACCCTAACCCTAACCCAAAAATTGGCAGGGCTGCAAATTTCCCACACTACTCATGCACATATGATGACACTCGCTGACCTCAGGGACCATGTGACAGCTACTGTGGTTACTTCAGTACACACATCTGCTTCATCAGGTAACTACACAGCTACAGGGTTAAAACATGAGTTATGCGCCCTGAGTCATGTTTTCTAGTCGTGCAGCATAATGATTTCAATGAGCAGCAACACGTGGGAAATATCTATTGTTGAAGGACGACAAAGCAAACTTGAAAACCCACCAGCTAATTATTATTATTGTTTTAATGTTGTTCATCAAATATTTGACTTATCGCTTCTTGAAATTTCCCTTTTACTGCACATTCTGTGTATTATGCTCTTATTTCTCTATGATTACCTATTTTAGCACTTATATTTTAAGGTACTTTGTGAAGATAGTTCGCAAATATTGGCATTCTCTGAATGGTATAAAGAATAATCAGTAACCTCATTAAAACCCTGAAGTGCTCAAATAAAAGGAAATTAAACAGGTCGTGCCCATGTGAGTATGTCTCAACTCTGTTTCTTCTTGGTGCTCAGTTTCACCTGCCTAAATTAGGGAAATGCATCAAATTGAACTGAGTTCAGTCAGTTCCCCTAACAGTTAATGTGGCCCCTCCTCTAGAGAAGATGATGTTTTCAGTGAAAGTGAAATCAAGAAAAAGTATCAAGTTCAAGGACATGAATGTCTGGATAAAATTCATAGGAAAGGATTAGTAATATTTTCTAATATCTTTATCTTTTCTAAGTGCCTGTAATTTATTTACTTGATTTCCCAGAGGCTGTGTGATTTGACACTCAGGTGAAGAGAGGTACAGAGCTGATTTTCTTTTTGCTATTTTTCTCTTTAGTAAGTGTTTGTGCTGCAAAAACCACACGACCGAGAAACACCAAAAATTGGCAGGTGAGCTGAAACTTCAGGTAACTACACAGCTACAGGGTTAAAACATGAGCTTTGCACCCTGAGACCTGTTTTCTAGTCGTGCAGCATAATGATTTCAACATGTGGGAAATATCTATTGATATAGGACAACAAAGCAAACTTGAAAACCCACCAGCTGATCATCATTATTGTTTTAATGCTGTCTTTCAAATATTTGACTTATCGCTACTTGAAATCTCCCTTTTATTGCTGTATCTGTATATTGTACTGTTATTTCTCCATGATTTGTTTTTTAGCAGTTGTAGCACTTTGAGAAGATAGTTTGCTAGTATTAGCACCCTCTCTAACTTACCATTTGATAAAGAATAATCAGTAACCTCAACCTGAAGTCTAGACCCGGAGCAAGAGAGTGTCATAACCTCAAACTTTTCCGTCGTTCATCTGGTCGTACAACCTGACCCTTATATCATGTTCTATAGGAAACAAATACACTGCATTTACATAAAATCAAAAAGCAAAAATATTAGAAACACCTCCGAATTATGCAGTCTGGTAACAACTCAACACTATAACTGTCAAAAGTATTATGTGATATTATCAGATTAGTCATGTCTTACCTGTTTGTGTCTCCTGCTCAAATAAAAGGAAATTAAACAGGTTTTTGCCCAAGAAATTGTGACCACGTGAGTATGTTTCAACTTTATTTCTTCTTGGGGCTCAGTTTCACCTGCCTAAATCACGGAAATGCATCTAAAGGAAATGAGTTCAGTCAGTGCCCCTAACAGTTCATATGTGGCCCCTCCTCCAGAGAAGTGAAAGTGAAATCAAGAAAAAGTATCAAGAATATAAATAATGACCCATTATGTATCAAACCTCTATGTTAAAGGACATGAATGTCTGGATAAAATGAATAGGAAAGGATTAGTAATATTTTCTAATATCGTTATCTTTTCTAAGAGCCTGTCATTTATTTACTCGATTTCCCAGAGGCTGTGTGTTTTGGACACTCGGGTGAAGAGAGGCACAGAGCTGACTCAGAACTTGTCTACATTGTGACAAAAAGAGAATAAAAAGAAAACAGACAAATGACAAGAAAAAAAAAAATTGTATGTACACAATGCCTCATATGTCTTTCCATATGATTGTCAATGGAATTCATTTGTTCAAATATCAACATATTTCTTTTCTTTCTTCTTTTTATTAATTAAAAGGAAGTCTCAAGCAGTAAGTTTATAAAAGTAATTTGACAGAAGATGGTGTGTTTGTATCTATGATCTCCTCTGGAAGGTCACTCCACAACAGAAAAGGCCCGATCACCTTTACTTTTAAGATTAGACTGAGGATTGATGAGGAATGACCAACCAGAGGATCTCAGGTTGCATTTCATCTCATAGGGTGTCAGGAGGTCAGCGATGTACTCTGGAGCTAGCCCCCTATGAGCCTCAACAGTGGTCACTAACATTTTAAAATCTCTGCAGACTGGGAGCCAATGAAGTGACTTTAAAACCAGCATGATGTTTTTCCTCCTGTTGGACCTGGTTATGAGTCTGGCTGTGGTATTTTTTAATTAACTGAAGTTTGTTGATGCTTTGCTGTGTGAGACAAGGAAACAGAGCATTGCAGTGATCTAACTGTGAGATACATGAATTATGGTTCAAAGGTGAAGTAAAAATATTATTATATTTGTATTTGAAGACAACACCATTGAACAATATAATTAATATGCTGGTTGAAACAGAGGTGGGTTTTTAAGATAATACTGAGATTTCTGGCACAAGTATAATTCTTGAGTGGCAAGGTAGGAGGAAGAAATAAGTTTGATCTCTCTTCCAGCTTTAAAAAAATGGAAAACTTTCCAACGACCCTGATTGTCATCTACTGTGGAGGTGTGTTATCTTTCAGTTCAGTCCAACTTTATTTAAACCTGCGAAGGTGTTGCATCATGAGGCTCCTCTTCCTCCCAGCAGTACCAGGTCAAAAAGATCACACCTAACGGAATGTAAGTCGAGATGGTGGTCGAGAAGGCGACCACGTAGAGTGCCGTGTCGCAGTAATTGGAATCTCTTGGATACTTGCTGACACCGACATCATTGTAAATCAAAAAGATGCACACATTACCTGTAAAAAAGAAAATAAAAACACATTTCGTCTTTTTGTGTCAGTGCTTGATCACATGTTTCAGAGTTTCAGCACAAATAATTACATATTTTGTAATTAATTAAAACATACCTCAGAAGTTAATTAAAACATTTTCCAAATTTTTAGCAATTATAGCAGCTGACTGAACTTTAATTATGAAATAGGACAACTTGATATGACAAATAATTTATGTACAATCTCTTACCAGCAATGAACCAGCAGATGTAGAAAGAAGCACAGAGGGTGAAAAACATCCCAAACACGATTGTGCCACATCTATTGATGAAGTTATGCAACGCCTGGCAAACTGCCCATGCCAATCCCATTCCCATCAAATAGATGGGAATGAAGGGCTGCCTTGGACACTCAGATAAGTATGTCCATCCTGTTGGACAAAGAAGTTTATCACTTCACCTGACTCATTTATAACTAATAATTATCATACTCCATTTTATTGCTGTCAGTTTGAATACACAATTCTGGTTGTCTGATCTTCCAAAAATTGCTTTTCTGGTGCAGAAAACAAATTTGATAACCTAAATACAAGCTGAATGCATCGCAATGACAGTGAATGCACCAGTCACTTACCACACACCAATTGAACGAGCTGTATGCAACCCCAAATCACCAGAGAACAAACTGAGGGAAGACAGACAAAATAAATGTTTTCAATCACAAACGACCACATGTAGATGTTTTACGTTTAACTTAAGTTTGACCAAGTATGTAAGAACTTTGCACATTACTATTTCTCACCTACTGGACAGGAGCTCTCACACCCCGACATTTAATGATCTACAAAGAGACAAAGAGAACAGACACAGATACATCAGCTGTTTGCAAAGTTGTCTGAAGGGTAAATTCACAAGTATGAGAAAAAAAAATTTGCATTTCTCATGCACATACAGCAAATATACATGTATGAGTATGAGGGTGAGAGCATTTGTATACATGTGTTGAAATGAGTCCAGAAAACACCATACTATAACCTAAAGTTACTTCAGTACTGTACATGGCTCTGTGGCACATGCAGTGGACCCCTGTTGTTTTTGTTGTTTTCTTCTCTGCAAAAACTTACCAAAATTGACAGATTTTTTGATTCACCCACTACTCAGACACAAAAAATCTGTTGGCCTCTGTTGGTGCTCTCAGGTTTGCATAGTTATCTCACAAATGTTTCTGTCTGGAGTCTTTCATCATTTTAATCTCTGAATTCGTTTCCATCTTTGGTCCAACTGTCATGCGCTTTAAAAATGACAGAATTTGTAACTTTTTCTCAATTTGCTCAAAATTCTCAGACTGTTGGGCCAGCTGTCTTTAAATGAGTTTGTGACCAAATCTGACATTTCAGATCGAATTGTTCCAAAATAATCAAATATTTGCCTCATTGATACCCACGGTCAGTTCAGAAGTCTGTCTGTATTTTACTCAAAATATGCTAAATCACTTCACACAATATCTCCACAATTTTTGATACAAGAATTCTCTTGATGGTAGATGTTAATTGTTTCAAATAATTTTCAGATTGGTCAAAGCAGTCCAGAGGGATATTCAGTGTCTTTTAGTGTCAGAGTCACAATACATTTTAGAGAAGCAGGTTAACGTGTTTCTTTGTTTGTTTATTAAGATCCCCATTAGCTTTTTGCAATGCAGTGTGAGTTCTTTACCCCAAACAGCTGAATAATTTGATCTTTTTAACTTCTGTGACATGCGGCTCTCTGCCTTTTGTTTGAGGTCGGCGTGGTTTGAGTCAGAGAGACATCCATGAAGCACCTGCACCTGTGTACTGTACTTTTGCAAATTACAAACTCAATTCTCCAATGACATATATGTACTTGATATGATTTTTGTTTGTTTTTTTTGCAATTTTCTGTGCAAATAGCGTTTGTCCTGCAAAAACCACAAGACCTAGAAACACCAAAAATTGGCAGGTGGGCTGAAAATTTCCACCACTGCTCGTGCACATATGATGACCTCATTAAAACCCAGAAGTCTAGACCCGGAGCAAGAGAGTGTCATAACCTAAATTTTTTCTGTCGTTCATCTGGTCGTACAACTTGACTCGTATATCATGTTCTCTATAGGAAACAAATACACTGCATTTACACAATATCAGAAAGCAACACCTCCGAATTATGCAGTCTGGTAACAACTCAACACTTTGACTTTGACACACAATTTGATTAACACATTTAAGACTGAATATCACCAAAAACTGTGTTGTGAGCTTTTTTTTTAGCATGGTGCTCTTTCCTTCTTTGAACTGCAACAGCTGGAGGACAAATTCTTTTTATCTGCTTTTATACAGTGTAAACATGTCTGGAAAAATAAAGTACACATTGCAAATCTGAAAATGATTAGAAATTCAGATGCATTATGTGATAGTACCAGATAGATCATGTCTTACCTGTTTGTGTCTCCTGTTCAAATAAAAGGAAATTAAAATGGTTTTTGCCCAAGAAATTGTGACCACGTGAGTATGTCTCAACTCCCGATTTTTAAGTGTTTCTTCCTGGTGCTCAGTTTCACCTGCCTAAATTGGGGAAATGCATCAGATTGAAATGAGTTCAGTCAGTGCCCTTAACAGTTAATATGTGGCCCCTCCTCTAGAGAAGATGACAACTGTTCTAAATGAAAGTGAAATAAAGAAAAAGTATCAAGAATATAAATAATGACCCATTATGTATCAAACCAAGTTCAAGGACATGAATGTCTGGGTAAAATGAATGCGAATGGGTTAGTAATATTTTCTAATATTTTATCTCTTCTAAGAGTCATTTATTTATTTATTTAACTGGACTGACTTGGATTTGGCTGCCATATATCTTGTGGTAGAGTCTCAAAAGAGTATACATACAAGCAGATATTTTTGTCACAAAAGA